>CAUHTR010008041.1:0-129934 GCA_959609185.1 Schmidtea polychroa
TTTGATCATAATTTTCGTTGAATTCAAATTCAAATTCAAATTTTGAGTAACACTCAATTTTAATTCAAATTTGAGTAAATTAACAAAAATTCAAATCAAATAAATATAAATCTACTGAATAACTGTTTCAGATGTTATTTGAAAGTGTACAAATAGAATACTGTTACTTTGTTAAGTTATTTATAGTAAATTTCTTTGATATTTTGAAATATTTATTATAGTTCATTTATTTGCTTATCTTCGGTAATAAATCACATTTAGCTATCCTTTCTGATTTGCAAATTCACATATACAATTCCAATGAAATATAATCGAAACATCGTCTAAATTACAATATGAAAGATGCTTTAATGTTTCTTTTGAATATTATAAAGAATTGAAGTTGGATTTTGATCATAATTTTCGTTGAATTCAAATTCAAATTCAAATTTTGAGTAACACTCAATTTTATATTCAAATTTGAGTAAATTAACAAAAATTCAAATCAAATAAATATAAATCTACTGAATAACTGTTTCAGATGTTTATTTGAAAGTGTACAAATAGAATACTGTTACTTTGTTAAGTTATTTATAGTAAATTTCTTTGATATTTTGAAATATTTATTATAGTTCATTTATTTGCTTATCTTCGGTAATAAATCACATTTAGCTATCCTTTCTGATTTGCAAATTACATATACAATTCCAATGAAATATAATCGAAACATCGTCTAAATTACAATATGAAAGATGCTTTAATGTTTCTTTTGAATATTATAAAGAATTGAAGTTGGATTTTGATCATAATTTTCGTTGGAATTCAAATTCAAATTCAAAATTTTGAGTAACACTCAAATTTATATTCAAATTTGAGTAAATTAACAAAAATTCAAATCAAATAAATATAAATCTACTGAATAACTGTTTCAGATGTTTATTTGAAAGTGTACAAATAGAATACTGTTACTTTGTTAAGTTATTTATAGTAAATTTCTTTGATATTTTGAAATGATTTATTATAGTTCATTTATTTGCTTATCTTCGGTAATAAATCACATTTAGCTATCCTTTCTGATTTGCAAATTACATATACAATTCCAATGAAATATAATCGAAACATCGTCTAAATTACAATATGAAAGATGCTTTAATGTTTCTTTTGAATATTATAAAGAAATTGAAGTTGGATTTTGATCATAATTTTCGTTGAATTCAAATTCAAATTCAAATTTTGAGTAACCTCAAATTTAATTCAAATTTGAGTAAATTAACAAAAATTCAAATCAAATAAATATAAATCTACTGAATAACTGTTTCAGATGTTTATTTGAAAGTGTACAAATAGAATACTGTTACTTTGTTAAGTTATTTATAGAAATTTCTTTGATATTTTGAAATATTTATTATAGTTCATTTATTTGCTTATCTTCGGTAATAAATCACATTTAGCTATCCTTTCTGATTTGCAAATTACATATACAATTCCAATGAAATATAATCGAAACATCGTCTAAATTACAATATGAAAGATGCTTTAATGTTTCATTTGAATATTATAAAGAATTGAAGTTGGATTTTGATCATAATTTTCGTTGAATTCAAATTCAAATTCAAATTTTGAGTAACACTCAAATTTATATTCAAATTTGAGTAAATTAACAAAAATTCAAATCAAATAAATATAAATCTACTGAATAACTGTTTCAGATGTTTATTTGAAAGTGTACAAATAGATACTGTTACTTTGTTAAGTTATTTATAGTAAATTTCTTTGATATTTTGAAATATTTATTATAGTTCATTTATTTGCTTATCTTCGGTATAAATCACATTTAGCTATCCTTTCTGATTTGCAAATTACATATACAATTCCAATGAAATATAATCGAAACATCGTCTAAATTACAATATGAAAGATGCTTTAATGTTTCATTTTGAATATTATAAAGAATTGAAGTTGGATTTTGATCATAATTTTCGTTGAATTCAAATTCAAATTCAAATTTTGAGTAACACTCAAATTTATATTCAAATTTGAGTAAATTAACAAAAATTCAAATCAAATAAATATAAATCTACTGAATAACTGTTTCAGATGTTTATTGAAAGTGTACAAATAGAATACTGTTACTTTGTTAAGTTATTTATAGTAAATTTCTTTGATATTTTGAAATATTTATTATAGTTCATTTATTTGCTTATCTTCGGTAATAAATCACATTTAGCTATCCTTTCTGATTTGCAAATTACATATACAATTCCAATGAAATATAATCGAAACATCGTCTAAATTACAATATGAAAGATGCTTTAATGTTTCTTTTGAATATTATAAAGAATTGAAGTTGGATTTTGATCATAATTTTCGTTGATATTCAAATTCAATTCAAATTTTGAGTAACACTCAAATTTTAATTCAAATTTGAGTAAATTAACAAAAATTCAAATCAAATAAATATAAATCTACTGAATAACTGTTTCAGATGTTTATTTGAAAGTGTACAAATAGAATACTGTTACTTTGTTAAGTTATTTATAGTAAATTTCTTTGATATTTTGAAATATTTATTATAGTTCATTTATTTGCTTATCTTCGGTAATAAATCACATTTAGCTATCCTTTCTGATTTGCAAATTACATATACAATTCCAATGAAATATAATCGAAACATCGTCTAAATTACAATATGAAAGATGCTTTAATGTTTCCTTTGAATATTATAAAGAATTGAAGTTGGATTTTGATCATAATTTTCGTTGTAATTCAAATTCAAATTCAAATTTTGAGTAACACTCAAATTTAATTCAAATTTGAGTAAATTAACAAAAATTCAAATCAAATAAATATAAATCTACTGAATAACTGTTTCAGATGTTTATTTGAAAGTGTACAAATAGAATACTGTTACTTTGTTAAGTTATTTATAGTAAATTTCTTTGATATTTTGAAATATTTATTATAGTTCATTTATTTGCTTATCTTCGGTAATAAATCACATTTAGCTATCCTTTCTGATTTGCAAATTACATATACAATTCCAATGAAATATAATCGAAACATCGTCTAAATTACAATATGAAAGATGCTTTAATGTTTCATTTGAATATTATAAAGAATTGAAGTTGGATTTTGATCATAATTTTCGTTGAATTCAAATTCAAATTCAAATTTTGAGTAACACTCAAATTTATATTCAAATTTGAGTAAATTAACAAAAATTCAAATCAAATAAATATAAATCTACTGAATAACTGTTTCAGATGTTTATTTGAAAGTGTACAAATAGAATACTGTTACTTTGTTAAGTTATTTATAGTAAATTTCTTTGATATTTTGAAATATTTATTATAGTTCATTTATTTGCTTATCTTCGGTAATAAATCACATTTAGCTATCCTTTCTGATTTGCAAATTACATATACAATTCCAATGAAATATAATCGAAACATCGTCTAAATTACAATATGAAAGATGCTTTAATGTTTCCTTTGAATATTATAAAGAATTGAAGTTGGATTTTGATCATAATTTTCGTTGAATTCAAATTCAAATTCAAATTTTGAGTAACACTCAAATTTTAATTCAAATTTGAGTAAATTAACAAAAATTCAAATCAAATAAATATAAATCTACTGAATAACTGTTTCAGATGTTTATTTGAAAGTGTACAAATAGAATACTGTTACTTTGTTAAGTTATTTATAGTAAATTTCTTTGATATTTTGAAATATTTATTATAGTTCATTTATTTGCTTATCTTCGGTAATAAATCACATTTAGCTATCCTTTCTGATTTGCAAATTACATATACAATTCCAATGAAATATAATCGAAACATCGTCTAAATTACAATATGAAAGATGCTTTAATGTTTCCTTTGAATATTATAAAGAATTGAAGTTGGATTTTGATCATAATTTTCGTTGTATTCAAATTCAAATTCAAATTTTGAGTAACACTCAAATTTTAATTCAAATTTGAGTAAATTAACAAAAATTCAAATCAAATAAATATAAATCTACTGAATAACTGTTTCAGATGTTTATTTGAAAGTGTACAAATAGAATACTGTTACTTTGTTAAGTTATTTATAGTAAATTTCTTTGATATTTTGAAATATTTATTATAGTTCATTTATTTGCTTATCTTCGGTAATAAATCACATTTAGCTATCCTTTCTGATTTGCAAATTACATATACAATTCCAATGAAATATAATCGAAACATCGTCTAAATTACAATATGAAAGATGCTTTAATGTTTCCTTTGAATATTATAAAGAATTGAAGTTGGATTTTGATCATAATTTTCGTTGTAATTCAAATTCAAATTCAAATTTTGAGTAACACTCAAATTTATATTCAAATTTGAGTAAATTAACAAAAATTCAAATCAAATAAATATAAATCTACTGAATAACTGTTTCAGATGTTTATTTGAAAGTGTACAAATAGAATACTGTTACTTTGTTAAGTTATTTATAGTAAATTTCTTTGATATTTTGAAATATTTATTATAGTTCATTTATTTGCTTATCTTCGGTAATAAATCACATTTAGCTATCCTTTCTGATTTGCAAATTACATATACAATTCCAATGAAATATAATCGAAACATCGTCTAAATTACAATATGAAAGATGCTTTAATGTTTCCTTTGAATATTATAAAGAATTGAAGTTGGATTTTGATCATAATTTTCGTTGAATTCAAATTCAAATTCAAATTTTGAGTAACACTCAAATTTAATTCAAATTTGAGTAAATTAACAAAAATTCAAATCAAATAAATATAAATCTACTGAATAACTGTTTCAGATGTTTATTTGAAAGTGTACAAATAGAATACTGTTACTTTGTTAAGTTATTTATAGTAAATTTCTTTGATATTTTGAAATATTTATTATAGTTCATTTATTTGCTTATCTTCGGTAATAAATCACATTTAGCTATCCTTTCTGATTTGCAAATTACATATACAATTCCAATGAAATATAATCGAAACATCGTCTAAATTACAATATGAAAGATGCTTTAATGTTTCCTTTGAATATTATAAAGAATTGAAGTTGGATTTTGATCATAATTTTCGTTGAATTCAAATTCAAATTCAAATTTTGAGTAACACTCAAATTTTAATTCAAATTTGAGTAAATTAACAAAAATTCAAATCAAATAAATATAAATCTACTGAATAACTGTTTCAGATGTTTATTTGAAAGTGTACAAATAGAATACTGTTACTTTGTTAAGTTATTTATAGTAAATTTCTTTGATATTTTGAAATATTTATTATAGTTCATTTATTTGCTTATCTTCGGTAATAAATCACATTTAGCTATCCTTTCTGATTTGCAAATTACATATACAATTCCAATGAAATATAATCGAAACATCGTCTAAATTACAATATGAAAGATGCTTTAATGTTTCATTTGAATATTATAAAGAATTGAAGTTGGATTTTGATCATAATTTTCGTTGAATTCAAATTCAAATTCAAATTTTGAGTAACACTCAAATTTATATTCAAATTTGAGTAAATTAACAAAAATTCAAATCAAATAAATATAAATCTACTGAATAACTGTTTCAGATGTTTATTTGAAAGTGTACAAATAGAATACTGTTACTTTGTTAAGTTATTTATAGTAAATTTCTTTGATATTTTGAAATATTTATTATAGTTCATTTATTTGCTTATCTTCGGTAATAAATCACATTTAGCTATCCTTTCTGATTTGCAAATTACATATACAATTCCAATGAAATATAATCGAAACATCGTCTAAATTACAATATGAAAGATGCTTTAATGTTTCCTTTGAATATTATAAAGAATTGAAGTTGGATTTTGATCATAATTTTCGTTGAATTCAAATTCAAATTCAAATTTTGAGTAACACTCAAATTTATATTCAAATTTGAGTAAATTAACAAAAATTCAAATCAAATAAATATAAATCTACTGAATAACTGTTTCAGATGTTTATTTGAAAGTGTACAAATAGAATACTGTTACTTTGTTAAGTTATTTATAGTAAATTTCTTTGATATTTTGAAATATTTATTATAGTTCATTTATTTGCTTATCTTCGGTAATAAATCACATTTAGCTATCCTTTCTGATTTGCAAATTACATATACAATTCCAATGAAATATAATCGAAACATCGTCTAAATTACAATATGAAAGATGCTTTAATGTTTCTTTGAATATTATAAAGAATTGAAGTTGGATTTTGATCATAATTTTCGTTGAATTCAAATTCAAATTCAAATTTTGAGTAACACTCAAATTTTAATTCAAATTTGAGTAAATTAACAAAAATTCAAATCAAATAAATATAAATCTACTGAATAACTGTTTCAGATGTTTATTTGAAAGTGTACAAATAGAATACTGTTACTTTGTTAAGTTATTTATAGTAAATTTCTTTGATATTTTGAAATATTTATTATAGTTCATTTATTTGCTTATCTTCGGTAATAAATCACATTAGCTATCCTTTCTGATTTGCAAATTACATATACAATTCCAATGAAATATAATCGAAACATCGTCTAAATTACAATATGAAAGATGCTTTAATGTTTCTTTGAATATTATAAAGAATTGAAGTTGGATTTTGATCATAATTTTCGTTGAATTCAAATTCAAATTCAAATTTTGAGTAACACTCAAATTTTAATTCAAATTTGAGTAAATTAACAAAAATTCAAATCAAATAAATATAAATCTACTGAATAACTGTTTCAGATGTTTATTTGAAAGTGTACAAATAGAATACTGTTACTTTGTTAAGTTATTTATAGTAAATTTCTTTGATATTTTGAAATATTTATTATAGTTCATTTATTTGCTTATCTTCGGTAATAAATCACATTTAGCTATCCTTTCTGATTTGCAAATTACATATACAATTCCAATGAAATATAATCGAAACATCGTCTAAATTACAATATGAAAGATGCTTTAATGTTTCCTTTTGAATATTATAAAGAATTGAAGTTGGATTTTGATCATAATTTTCGTTGAATTCAAATTCAAATTCAAATTTTGAGTAACACTCAATTTATATTCAAATTTGAGTAAATTAACAAAAATTCAAATCAAATAAATATAAATCTACTGAATAACTGTTTCAGATGTTTATTTGAAAGTGTACAAATAGAATACTGTTACTTTGTTAAGTTATTTATAGTAAATTTCTTTGATATTTTGAAATATTTATTATAGTTCATTTATTTGCTTATCTTCGGTAATAAATCACATTTAGCTATCCTTTCTGATTTGCAAATTACATATACATTCCAATGAAATATAATCGAAACATCGTCTAAATTACAATATGAAAGATGCTTTAATGTTTCTTTGAATATTATAAAGAATTGAAGTTGGATTTTGATCATAATTTTCGTTGAATTCAAATTCAAATTCAAATTTTGAGTAACACTCAAATTTATATTCAAATTTGAGTAAATTAACAAAAATTCAAATCAAATAAATATAAATCTACTGAATAACTGTTTCAGATGTTTATTTGAAAGTGTACAAATAGAATACTGTTACTTTGTTAAGTTATTTATAGTAAATTTCTTTGATATTTTGAAATATTTATTATAGTTCATTTATTTGCTTATCTTCGGTAATAAATCACATTTAGCTATCCTTTCTGATTTGCAAATTACATATACAATTCCAATGAAATATAATCGAAACATCGTCTAAATTACAATATGAAAGATGCTTTAATGTTTCTTTGAATATTATAAAGAATTGAAGTTGGATTTTGATCATAATTTTCGTTGAATTCAAATTCAAATTCAAATTTTGAGTAACACTCAAATTTATATTCAAATTTGAGTAAATTAACAAAAATTCAAATCAAATAAATATAAATCTACTGAATAACTGTTTCAGATGTTTATTTGAAAGTGTACAAATAGAATACTGTTACTTTGTTAAGTTATTTATAGTAAATTTCTTTGATATTTTGAAATATTTATTATAGTTCATTTATTTGCTTATCTTCGGTAATAAATCACATTTAGCTATCCTTTCTGATTTGCAAATTACATATACAATTCCAATGAAATATAATCGAAACATCGTCTAAATTACAATATGAAAGATGCTTTAATGTTTCTTTTGAATATTATAAAGAATTGAAGTTGGATTTTGATCATAATTTTCGTTGAATTCAAATTCAAATTCAAATTTTGAGTAACACTCAAATTTTATATTCAAATTTGAGTAAATTAACAAAAATTCAAATCAAATAAATATAAATCTACTGAATAACTGTTTCAGATGTTTATTTGAAAGTGTACAAATAGAATACTGTTACTTTGTTAAGTTATTTATAGTAAATTTCTTTGATATTTTGAAATATTTATTATAGTTCATTTATTTGCTTATCTTCGGTAATAAATCACATTTAGCTATCCTTTCTGATTTGCAAATTACATATACAATTCCAATGAAATATAATCGAAACATCGTCTAAATTACAATATGAAAGATGCTTTAATGTTTCTTTTGAATATTATAAAGAATTGAAGTTGGATTTTGATCATAATTTTCGTTGAATTCAAATTCAAATTCAAATTTTGAGTAACACTCAATTTTAATTCAAATTTGAGTAAATTAACAAAAATTCAAATCAAATAAATTATAAATCTACTGAATAACTGTTTCAGATGTTTATTTGAAAGTGTACAAATAGAATACTGTTACTTTGTTAAGTTATTTATAGTAAATTTCTTTGATATTTTGAAATATTTATTATAGTTTCATTTATTTGCTTATCTTCGGTAATAAATCACATTTAGCTATCCTTTCTGATTTGCAAATTACATATACAATTCCAATGAAATATAATCGAAACATCGTCTAAATTACAATATGAAAGATGCTTAATGTTTCTTTTGAATATTATAAAGAATTGAAGTTGGATTTTGATCATAATTTTCGTTGAATTCAAATTCAAATTCAAATTTTGAGTAACACTCAAATTTATATTCAAATTTGAGTAAATTAACAAAAATTCAAATCAAATAAATATAAATCTACTGAATAACTGTTTCAGATGTTTATTTGAAAGTGTACAAATAGAATACTGTTACTTTGTTAAGTTATTTATAGTAAATTTCTTTGATATTTTGAAATATTTATTATAGTTCATTTATTTGCTTATCTTCGGTAATAAATCACATTTAGCTATCCTTTCTGATTTGCAAATTACATATACAATTCAATGAAATATAATCGAAACATCGTCTAAATTACAATATGAAAGATGCTTTAATGTTTCTTTGAATATTATAAAGAATTGAAGTTGGATTTTGATCATAATTTTCGTTGAATTCAAATTCAAATTCAAATTTTGAGTAACACTCAAATTTTAATTCAAATTTGAGTAAATTAACAAAAATTCAAATCAAATAAATATAAATCTACTGAATAACTGTTTCAGATGTTTATTTGAAAGTGTTCAAATAGAATACTGTTACTTTGTTAAGTTATTTATAGTAAATTTCTTTGATATTTTGAAATATTTATTATAGTTCATTTATTTGCTTATCTTCGGTAATAAATCACATTTAGCTATCCTTTCTGATTTGTAAATTACATATACAATTTCAATGAAATATAATCGAAACATCGTCTAAATTACAATGTGAAAGATGCTTTTATGTTTCTTTTGCTTATATTCGGTGATAAATCACATTTAGCTATCTTTTTTTAAAAAATAATTCAAATTTGCTTTACTGAATCAATGTTTACTGAATCAAATGTAAAGCGACTGAGGACACGGTGAACATTTAGTTCGTGCGAATCTCCAAGTTCCGAACACAAGGGTTCATCGTATCCTAGTCCAATGGACCGGTGTGATCGATAACTTTAATTACTAATATAACAGACTCATAACGCAAAACGACAACACTTATAATCTTTTTATTCAATTATAATTTATAAGACACAACGCTCGCTTCTCATATGTCCAATGGGCTGAGAGAAAAAAGCATTACAACATTAATGACGCAAAATCATAACCACATACAATGAAGATTAGAATAATTTCAACATTAATGAATATATGGCAGATTATCGTGCTTTAATTAACGGAAATATAGGCAGACCCTGTCCAAATCTTTCTAAGCCAGTTTTAAACTCTGAATTTCAAGGAATGTGCGAACATTTCTGGGGATCAATTATAACTTTGATTGCAATGATATAAATGAATATAAAAGTGCTTTGTTAGTCCCACAAGTTTTAATTAGTAGTTATTTGATTAAATAAATAATTCCAATTACCTACCCGAGTTGGAAGTAGTGTAGCAATGTAGGCTAAAGACGATTTAAAGCCGCGAGAGAAACCGAGACTCAAACAGCCAATGGAGATTAGCGGAACGAGCCAATATTTGGATATAAGCTCGTAAATGGAAGGTAGCCCAATGACAAGTGGACGAGCTCAACGAGAAAATGCCAGATCGAAGCCTGCCAATGATCATTTTTAAGCGAGAACCGGTTCTCAATCCTACTCGTATTGCGCGCACCCAGGCCGTCCACGAGGTGCGTATAGCGATAAACCGTCTGACGAGAGTCGAGGAAGAGATATATTGCAGGGACTCATTCCAAATTCAGACCGAGAACTGCTGAGGTTCAATAATGAGGAGTGGGCCGACGATTTGATCCAATTCAAACACCGAGATATACATTTTCCTGAATCAATGAACTACGGCGGAAATGAGGTTTGGTGCGACGATCTTAGGAGAGATGCGGAAGAGATCCGTTGTCGTATAGTAGAAATAAAATTTTCCTTTAAAGTAAATTATTGGCTCTGATTTTTTAATAAAAGTAAATTATGGTTCAAATTTTTAAATTAAAGTAAATTAATAGTCTAAAAATTGAATTAAAGTAAATTATCGTCTAACATTTTCAATTAAAGTAAATTATTGTGTAAAAATTGGATTAAAGTGATCAATGGGCTCAGATTTTTGAATTAAAATAAATTAAGGCTCAAATTAGTAAATTAAGATCTAAATTTTAAAAGAAAGTAAATTAGTGTCTAAAATTTTAAATTAAAGTAAATCAATTTAAGTTAATTAGGTAAATTAAAGGGTAATTTTTAAAATTAACTAATAATTGGTCTAAAATTTTAAAGTTAAAGTAATATTTTTAAATTAAAAATTAAAGTAAAATAATGTAAGATTTTTAAATTTATTATCAAAACCACAAACGTTTTGAGAAATGTAATTTTTAAATGAAAATTTTAATAAAATATTTTTCAAAGTCCATTTTAGATTGGAATTTTTATAAAATATTTTTCACTTACAACCAAGTACATACTAACAAATACTAAGTTTTAATGAAAGTTTTTATGAAATATTTTTCAATGTTTATCTTAAATGCAAATCTCTGTGAATTAATCAATGACCACATGAAATTATTGGTTAAAATTGAAAATAAGGGTTATATTTAGTTGTTAAGTAAATTATGGTGTAAAATTAAGTAATAAAGGATGATTAGGTAAATTAAGGATAAGTAAGCAAATCATGAGCTCAAATCTTTTAATTAAAGTAAATCAATGGATATATTTGGTAAACAATAATCAATGGTCTAGAATTTTAAATAATTAAATTAAAGTTTGAAATTTTAAATTAAAGTAATATTTTAAAATTAAAGTAAATTAATGTAATAAATAAATTAAAGTAAGATTTTTTTAATTTATTAACAAAATGTTTGAGAATTAAAAATTTTAAATGAAAATTTTATGAAAAATTTAATGAAAATTTTCAAAGACAAATTTAAATGCAAATTTCAATGATAATAATAGTAAAATAATAATAATAATAATAATAATAATAATAATAATAATAATAATAATAATAATAATAATAATAATAATAATAATAATATAATAATAATAATAATAATAATAATAATGATAATAATAATAATAATGCAACTACTCAGTTATATTGTACAGTAATATTTATTTTAAATTTTGAGTGATTTAGAACAAAAATTTAAATATAACTGGTTTTATCAATATACTTTATAAATTGTTTAGTTAATGATTTTAGAAGATTTTAGTGAAATATGTGTGATAATAGAAATTAAAGATGTAATTATAGTCATTGAAAGGGATTTTAAGGAATCTTATTAGTGTGAAGGAAATATATATTCTTTTAATGATATTTATTGATAAAATACTAATCTTTAAACGTAGAGTTATTTCAGGGAAATTTGATGCTTTAGATGATTTTATTAGAGAATTCGCGCCAAATTAATTTTAGATGATTTTAGTGAAATATTTGTAATAATAGGAATTAAGGGTAGAAACATAGTCATTTAAAGGGATTTAAGGAATATTATTAGTCTGAGTGGAATATATGATCTTTTATCAATTACTTATCATTAAAATACCAATCTTTAAATTATGATATATTTAACGAAAATTGATTATTTTTAGATGATTTTATTTGAGAATTCGCTTGGATATAAAAAATAGTAGAATACTGTCATTTAAATGAATTTACTGGTTTATTAGATTTTATCATCAGTCTCTTTTTGAATTTAATGATAATAATTTTTAGTGTAGATTGCCAACTTTGATAATTGTAATGAATTTATACTGAATTTTTTGAATATTTTGAGCAATCAGTCAATCAATTTGAGTACACATGTATTACTTTAAAAAATAATTAAAATTAATTTATTCAATCTAAATTATCTATTAGATCTTGTTTCAAAATTCTTATTAATTTATTAACTTAGTTGATTCATATTAACTTGAATGATCAGTAATTTTTTATATACTGGAGTATTAATGACTAAAACTTAAAGTTCTTTCTTGTCCATTAATTACATTTTTATGACATTTATTTATTATGTTTTGAATAATTAAAATCTTTACAATTATTTAATCTACTTTTATTCGTTTTGACTATATTATTTTATTGTGGTGTTCAATGCTCATAGTTCAATGCTCCTACACACATTAATAGCCTTTTAAATTTAAACGAATTTTTGAATATCAATGTATGATAATAATCAAAAGAAATTGATTCTATTATTAAAATAAATTGATATGGTAGATAATGTATTTTATCACGAAGATTTTGTTATCAATATAGATCATGTTAATCACGTCATTCATTGCGGACACGTTGAAGGTGAAGCTTTTATGGATAATAATGATTCAACAGATATCACAAACAGTGATAGCCTTATTGCACGCAATAGCTCAGAATATCCGATTGTTGCACCAAAGCAATTCGGGGACAAGTCATCTGATCAGGAGGATACAATAGATAGTATGTTTATGGATCAAGAGAACCAATTCGAAACTGGATATTTTGATGGCCCATTCCGGGGAAATGTAAATAATATTTTTTTTACAATATTATTGTGTGGAAATTAGGTGTATGTGAGATGGAATTCCGATTACTATAATAATATGGCCCGTTTAAACAATGAAGTACCATCTTTCGGTGAATACATTTCTGGTTCAAATTTAATTAAAATGGATAGATATCATCAATTATCAGATATTGTTAAACATCCTTCCTTATCACAAACAGGAATAATTAATAAAATTAAAAAGAAAGCTTGTGTCGAAATCGTGGGTTGTAATAAAATTTTGGTTGATATCGATTGCTCAAAATTTCAAAATGTTGAGGTTAATTTTATTAAAATTTTCTTTAAAATTTTATAGATTTTTATAATATTTTATAGTATTGTGCTGAAAAAATATAATTTAAAATTAAATCGAAATTACTATTGTGTTTATGATTAAAAATGGAAATTGTAAAAGTACTTTAGAAAAGCTTATCAGTACTAAACTTATTCTGTTTATTTGACTATTGAATAACTATTGATAACTTTATATCAGTGTCGGGCAACCATTTTCGCATTTGCGGACCCCTAAGCCAATTTTTTTCTGGAGGCACCCCTATATAAACAGTTGAAAATCTTAGAATAAATTTTTATTTACAAGTAATGAATCGAATACAATTAAAGTTTATTTTTGTTCAATGCGAAATTTATGATTGCTTTTTCGCGCAAATATGGTTGATGCGAGGCTCGAATTTCAAATGACAAACACGCATTTCTTTATTGATCATTTGTAGTCTCTCGCTTTTTTTGACTTCATTTCTCCGAGTGCCAAAAAGCCCTGCTTGCAAAGATAAGAGCTTCCAAATGGCAACAATAATTCTATTGCTTTTCAGCTCAATCGTGGAAATTTGTTGTTTAAAGATATCCAGAACTCAGACAGCTCTTTTTCTGCAAAGAATCCTTTGAAAACCAAATCATTTATCAAATCAGTTAGGTTTTCCTCAAGTTCCTCTTCAAGATTGATGGCTTCCCATTCCTCAAATGGGTTGATAACCCATTCCATTTCAGTAACGTTGAGATTGGGAAAGTACTTATGAAATGATTCTGACTAAGATTTCAAAGTCTCTCCGATTTCTTGCTTGATCTGAGTTTTTGAAGGAGTCGAGTCAACAGTCGGAAAGGATCCAAAAATTGATTTGCTGACTTTAGACTCCACAATCTCAGATTTTCCTCAAATCCTTTTAACTTGCTGGAGATAGTGATATAGTTTTCTTGCGCTCAAATTTAAATCATCAAGTTTGTCGAAAATATCGCTCAAAAGATAAACTCGAAACCACCAAACATCTTATTTCAGGAATGAAAAATCAACTTCTTCGTTATCGACGAATGAAACAATTTCAACTTTCATAAACAGAAATCGATTCAAAACTTTTCCTTTTGACAGCCATCGAACTTCGGTGTGATAAAGCAAAGTTATGTAATCCGAATCAATTACTTCGCATAAAGCTGCAAAAATTCTTGATCGAAGAGCATTCACTTTTATATAATTGACCACGCTGACGACTTCATTAAGAATATCTTTGAGAATTGAATGAAGAGCTTTTGAAACCAGAAATTCTCTGTGGATCATACAATGAACAATTTTGACGCTTTTATTTTTCTTGAAAATGTGAGAAACGAATCCTTTTTGCTGCCTTGCATGGCAGGAGCGCCATCTGTGCATAAACTCACACAATTTTTCCATTTCAAATGGTTTTTTTCACATTTGCATCGACTATTTCAAAAATGTCCTCGCCAGTTGTTGTTTGTTTCAATTCTTGACAAAAAAAATAATCACTCACAATAATTTCTAGAACAAATCTCAAAAATGACAGTAACTGAGCTTTATTGCCTACATCAGTGCTTTCGTCAAGCTGGGTCGCCCATTTTCTTGATGGATTGAAACATTCATTCAACTGTAACTCAATATCATCCGACAAATCTTCTATTCGTCTCGCAATCGTTTTTGACGAATGTGGAATATTCTTAAATTTTTTCATTTGTTAGCATGCATTCAAAAGCAATTTTTTACAATTGACAAAACTATTTCCTCTGCTTTAGCGTGGGGCTTTTTTTCTTTGGAAGGAGTTGAGCAATACGATAGATTTCGATTTGTGCATGATCGGATGAAGATACGTATTTTTTGAATTTATTTGCTTGGCTTTGAAAATTCAATCTTAAGTTCTCGAAATAACTGATTGGATTGTTCTTTTGTTCATAATGGTTTGCTTCGAGATGTCGAATTAGTTTGCTTGGATTCACCAATTTATTGCTGAAACGTTTTGGACAAATGAGACAAAACGGCATCAAGGGAACGTTTTCGAATGCAATAAATCTATATTGCAGATATTCATCCTGATACTTTCGCTTTTTTTACTTTTGATGACCATTTTTATCATCTGGCTTATCCTTCTTCTCACTTGCGCCTTTCCGAATAACAAATCTGTCCAACTAAGACTTAGATAACTAAAATAACTTAGTAACTAAGTAATTATATATAAATTTATAAATTTATAATTATTTATAAGTAATTATTTATAAAATTTTTATTTTCAAATTTTAATTTTGAAACTTGTTTTCAAATCATCAAATGTGAATATAATTATTATACTACGTTAGAACATTTTTGCTATTTGTATTTAATTAGAATATAAGTAATATTTAAATTTTAAAATAAAAACACTTTATATACACAATTCAATCTCAAACATTCCTTCTACCCATAATTACGCAAATCATTGGTCGCAAAACGCTTTACAATCATTCTCGATTCAACCGTAGTATATTTCGTACCCAATTCAACAATCAAGTCAAATTATCGCTCGTACAAAAATCATCGAAACATTTTGTCACAAGAAAGACGTGAACTAAAAATGAAAATAACCGTTTATCAATAATAAGATTTTTGAAAAAATTTAGCAATTTTAAATCATTTTGAAATTTTTGAAAAACCCTAACAATTCTAAATATTTTTCAAAACTTCTCGCGGTACCCCAGAGTGCCAGCAACACACAAGTTCCCCGATACTGCTTTATATGATGAAAAGGAGCTAAATATTAATAAAACCATCAGATTTTTGAATTTTTTCTTAGAATTACAGCGATCGCTGAATTAATTAGGCGAATGACAGTGGTTATAAAATGTAACTCTGTAATACCAAAAATAAATCTTGTCACTGACACACATTGTTGACATATTTTCTCTCTAATCAATTTTCAAAAATCAGTCCACGTTTTAAGACAAATTATTAGCCGAATCACAGGGAATTTAGCTCATTCCGGGTCCCATGGAGTCCACAATTAACACTTTTTTCCTGCGAATTCAGTTGTTTCTTTTCTCAATCTTTCTCACTGCCTCTAAAAAAATCAAATTTTATTGTAAGTATTACAAAGGACACTCGGGCGTAAGTGGAGATGTTCTAGACCCTTGAGCTTTCTGAAACTTTTAATTTGAATTCTTTGAACGCTGTGCCGAGGCTCAAGTGTTAAACGTGCGATTTGATTGTTGTCTGATGTACCAATAAAGCTGTCTATAGTACAGAACATTACATTGATTGAGCAATTGATCCAATTTGTCGTGAATCGAATCAGGAATTTCCAAATCAACCTCCAAGGTATATCCAACTGGAAGTACTTCCAAATCTACAGATTTACAAAAATAAATACAAATTATTTATATCAATGTAAAGAAGTTCTGTATTGTCGGAGGATACTACATGGTGTTTGTTAACAAATTTTAATCCACCACGGATCCCTCCTTCGAAAAAATTATACATCTCCATATCTTGTAACAGCTCGATAGGAGATTTCAAAGTCATTAAAGCGGAACTTCAGCTCATGCCAGGAATTCCCAAGGAATTATGAGGTTCAAGTCGATTATTCCAGATATGTTGTGGCTTTTCATATTCATCCTTCCCAAATTGGTGGTAAGTCATACGTGTTTTTTAAAACTTCCAAATATGTTACAAAATTATATGGAATATCCCCTTTGAATTATCAATAGAGATGTCAGGGATTTTACTGCATCATTTAAACTGAAACTAACAAATTGACAAAAATCGATAAATTTAAAAAATGCTTAAACTCTCAACTCTTGCGGTTAAAGTCAAAAACCTTTCGCTGCTGGTAGATATACAACTAATATCCCAATTTTTCATTTCATGTAAACCATATTTGGGAATATGATCTAAATCATATCCACTTAAATTATGAAAAATTACAGGCATGATAAACCTAATTTGTCTTGAAATATTTGGAACAAGCAGCCCCAAATATTTACCCGTGAAATGATCATGATCTTTATCTGGTTTTTTTAATAGGTTATTGCACAAGTAACAAATGGAATTATTGAAAAAGTAAAGTAAAACTATTTTTTTACCAATATCATTTATTTCAGTCAAAAATAGTTGGTTTTCTCACATAATGCCTGATGTTTCTTAAAAGCTTCAGCCAATCTGAATCCATTCAAGCATCGTTCACACCAAATAGTCTGATTTCTAACATTTGAAACAGTATTACAATTCAAGAGCCTGTTAAGATTAGTAACGGCTATGTAATGAAAAGAGTCACTTTCCTTCAACAAAATTAAATTAATGGGAATTACACTTACAACTTTAGACCTATGTATGACATCTACAAAAGGATGTTTCAATACTTTCTTAACATTACCCTTTATTAAGGCAAATTCATCATACGAAAGAACATTAATTGCATATCCAGGATTTTTAGCCTCAAATTTCGGGATATTGAACAATGTCATTGGTAAATCAGAAGAGTCAAAGACAATATCTGATGGATTATAGCTAGATGCTTTATTTCTGTATTGACTAATAACCTCATCATATTTTATAATAGACAAAATACTAAAGATGAAACACATATCGTCAGTGTTTTTCATATTTTAATCGTACAATATTTTAAGGATAATTTTGGAGGAGTATCAATACTTCCGTGACCACTCAACCTACTTATATTTGAATACTTTGTCAATTTAAAATTAATTTCCTTAATTTTATTAATTGACCAGTTGCTATCATTTTCACAGATTTGAGTTATTTTTTCATTCAAAAGAGCAATATTGTCATCTAAAAAAGTATCACTCATGTGTTTCTCCGAATTAGATATTATAAAAGACTGAAATTGTCCATCTTTTTCAAATTCTACATCAATGCAGATTTGAATTTTAACATATCCAAGTTCGGATATAACAGAATTTAATTTAGTTAATAATGGTGCAGGAATAATTAATTTATTTAAATTTAAAGAAACCATTTTAACAATAGCATGTGGCTTATTCAAATTAAATTTAATTAAAGGTTCATTAGAACCACCATATTGAACAATATTTTCGTCATTTGATGAATGAACATCTTCATCATCAGACAATACGAATAGTTTCGCTGGTTGTGAACAAACAGTAACAATTCGTCTTTTATTTAGATTAATAGATGCAAAAAGATTCTTCTTTGTACAAGAAAATTGATTTAAATGTACACAGTGCTGACCATAAAAGTCAGAAAAAGTTATATTTTGGGATCTCTTACGAATGGGACATATAAAGGTGACTCGTTTATTCATATGTCGATAGTATTTTTTCATTATTTTATGGCATTTGCGGTCATCATGGACTTTACATTGACAACAATTCGGGTAAAGATTACCTTAATTATAAAATACCATTAGCATTATTCAAAAGTTTTTTAAATATCATAAAATAAAAGAAATTCGATATATAATTGTAATTATTACACAAAATATTATTATTGTTACTAAATAATATTAAAGAAATCTGATTAAATAAATGTTTACGCAAAAATTTGCAAATTATTATTATTTATTACAAGAAATATTTACAAAATTTATTTTACAAAATTTATTTACTAAAAATATTTACTAAATTAAAAATATTAACATTAACTTAAATAAAAAATTATATTAAATTTTCTTTAAATCATAAAAAGTAATCAATACATTGTAAATTTTCATTTCGATTCATTGACATATTTTTGTCTTTATTTTTATTACCTAATCAATAAATTAAAAATTATCTTTACTTTTTCTTTTAAAATTTACTTTAATCTTTGATTTCAAATTGTCTTCATTAATATTATCTAAATTAATTAATAACTTAATTAATCAATAAATTAAAATTAATAAATACGAACAAATTCTAACCAATCAAAATCAAGGAAGGGTAGGAAAAATTACGTTGCGGTATTTTAAATTTTAAATATATTTTAAAAACACATTTTGACGCTAAAGTCGACTTATTTAACAAAGACATAATAAAACTAAAATTATTAAATTAAAGATGCAATAATTAAACCAAAATATATGACATACAGAATACATTAGATATTTAATGGATAAATTTTCTAGAAAATTATAATTTTTCATTGATGTATTATTCAACAAAACAGTAAAATATAGAAAAATCCAATAATTAAAATAAAACAAATGTGCAAATAAAATTATATTTAGACTAATTTATAGAGAACTAAACTCTATCTGTTCAGCATTATACTACAAAATTATTTAAAACTTCGCTAAATTGATGAAAAATCCAAATTTAGTATAAAAACATGTGTAGAACATGCACAACGCCATACACAAATTTTAATCAATCCATTTTACAGAAAATTAAATTTTAATTATACTTTATACGAATCAATAATTCTAAAAAGTTATGTTAACTATTTGAAAAATATAAATTTATCATAAAATTATGTATGTAACACACACAAAACGAAATACGAAAACTTATAAAAATTCAGATTTTTTTTGTATTTGAGAAAATTGGTTTACTCCAAGGTGGGAATTTACGGATAGCAACAAAGACGAACTCAATTAAATAAAAAAATTTAATTTATGATATTGCATCAAACCTTTTTAATAAAATGTTTTTGAGTCTTATTTTGATAATTGAAGCAGAGCACGAGAATTCATTACCAACATTAATAATATTCAAACACTTCAATGAACTAATGATGAACTAATAATGACTATTTCCCCTAATGGATTAAAATATTTTTAACAGATGTCTAACAATAAAATAAGATAAACAATACAATATTTCATTAATTTAGTTAAAACCAAAGTTATGTGAGAAATCATTCTAATTCTGATTATTATTAAGATTTCTGTTATTTTTAGAAATTCTTTCCTGGAACTAATGAACAATTAGTTATTTACAATTCATGGCTTGGTAGAGTCATTTCAATTCAAAGAGAAATTATTTTAAAGTTTCCAGATGGAGCAAAGTAAGTTACTTTTATCTTATGACATCACTAATGACTCAGTTTAAACTATTTAATTTACAAATCAAAATATTTATTATTTTGTAAATAATATATAATATCACACTATTCTCAGTTGAATACTAGTATTTCAATATGAAAGAGATATGAATTCCCATTACAATGTAACTTAAAAGTATTGTAATAGTTACGACCATCCGGTGTACGCACCTGCCCCCATACCCCCTCCCTATACAGATTTTTTAAACACATAAAGATAATAATTAAAGACTTAATAAAATTTATTCAACATCACATATGTGCTAATAATAATCTCTTCTTAAATAAGTAAGTAGAATATTTCTTTCTTCTTGAAAACATCTAAAAGGACAACTATGTACTAAACACTATCAAACAAGTACAAGGCACTCACAACCAGGTACCAGGTACATACAACCAGATACCTACAACTAGATACCGTCAACAAAATACCCGCAAATCCCAACAAGATACTAAGAGGTTGCAACCATTCAATAATCTTTGAATAAACTTTTTAAACTGGCTAATTTGTCAAGTCTTAAATTAATTTGTTAGATTTTGAATACATTTGATAGTAAATAAATTTCAGATCATTAAATTAAATTAAATTAAGTTGTTATTTTGAAATAAATTTATCCTTACACAATAATCAATCATAATACTAAATAATGAATTTGCAAGTCTTGCATCTGATACTTGAGATTCACTTCTTGTATTGATTTTTTGCAACCCAATTAGGTACTAATAATCAGGTACCTATAACTAGATCCCGAATAAGTATCAGATACTTATCAGCTACTAACAACTAGATATCGAGTACTTACAACCAGATACCAAAAACTTACAACCAACTAAAAATGTTATTTCTTCAGTGTATTTTAAATAAATAAATATTTTTATTTTTATTAAAATTCAAAAATATTTTTAATGAAATTACAATCAGTAGTTAAGAAAATTTTGTCTGAAAATCTAAATTTAACAAAAATGATGACTTTCGTTAAAGAATGACTAATTGTCAACTCAATCACTTTAAAATAATAAAACACCACGTTGAAATGAAGTAAAAAATTTAAATATTTCAAATTACAACGAAAGACATAAAATATAGAATTCTAATTTTTATTCACAAAAAATCTGCTTAACTTTCTTCTTTTCCCAATATTTGTTTTCCAATTCGATTAATTCGATATAAACAGCTACATTACTAAAATAAATAATAAATCAAATATCTTACTCCTGATAACTTTAACATAATTTCTGTATACATTTATACGAACACGGTTCTATTCGAAGTAATTTGAACTTCATTTTCAAATACTCCATATATTTTGCTCATTTGTTTTATTGTATAACAGTTTAAATTTGAATTCCACTAAATTATTAGTTTTTGGAAGGGCAATAATATTTATCTTCGCTGTTTCATTAAATACATCCCAGATGTTTGACATCAGCCAAAGAATTTAATAAAAATTGAAATGACTGATTCGGGCAACTCACGTATAAATATTGATCATCATCATAAATTAAGGTTTTCGATAATTTCAATGTATTCGATAAGTTATAACTACTTTTATATATAATAACATTAATATATTCCGTTACTGGTATTTTCTTATTATATTCAATAACCGATTTGCTATAGATTGGGAATAAATTGTATACAAATGTAAAATCTAACAGAGCAAATTCCCAGTCACTATCTAAATAGATAGGGTTTTTTACCCTTGCTTTAAAAACCATTATTACTCCTACATGTTTTGAAATTTGATTATAAATAATGAGTAAAGAGAAATGTGCTCCATGACTCATCGATGACTCATCAAAGTCATTCTATTTTTAGTAACAAAGACATCTATTTTTAGTACAATTATTGATCCGATGAATCATCATTTATTTTTTGAACACAGCCATCTATTTTTGGAACAAAGCCAATGACTCATCGGCATGACTCATCATTTAAGAGCAAAGACATCTATTTTGGAACAAAGCCAATGAATAATCAATTTTTAAACATAGAAATTTAAACAAAGACATTTAAATAAAGACAATGACTCATCGATGACTCATCATTTAAGAACAAAGACATTGAAACAATTACTTATCAATGACTCATCTATTTTTAGAACAAAGACAATGACTCATTCTTTTTAAAACATAGATGTTATTATTATTATAATTATTTCTCAAAGTAATATTATTATTATTATTATTATTATTATTATTATTATTATTATTATTATTATTATTATTATTATTATTACTATTATTATTATTATTATTATTATTATTATTATTATTATTATTATTATTATTATTATTATTATTATTATTATTATTATTATTATTATTATTATTATTATTATTTTCAAAATTTTGTGTACAATGAAACCAAGACCTGAATATTAAACTTGTTCCACCAATTCCACTGGAACGTGAAAATTAATCAAAAGTAGTTAGAAATGGAAACCAAATATCCATGCATCATCGGATGCAATTGCTGTGCTGATTGCTATCAGTGATATGTCGAATAGTCAATAGTGAAATCTCTTCGAAAATTACACTTTGTTAGAATTGTAGATATGTGTAGTAGATTGTTGTATTTTTGATGTTATATTTATTTTTGACTATAACCCAATTAGGCTTCGTTTTCTTTTACGAACATAAGCGTTCCCCTAGAGTTGAGCAAATTAGATTAATAAAACTATATAGCGATAATTTACCATTGTAAATTATCGCTACAGTAAAATTACAAATAAAATAATAAATTGACAAAACTTAAATAATCAATAACTCCATAACGCCGAAGCAAAATAAAATCGCGAGAAATAAACGAAGAAATAAAAGGAAATATAAATCAAATTGACTCAAATTATTGTCAAAATATTGTCCAAAGTATAAACTTAGTGACAAGAGAAAACAGAAGTGATTCAAAATATTACCAAACAAAAATATTTAGAAATATAAGAAATCAGAAATCAAAGTGATCCAAAATATTGCCAAGATATTGTTCAAAGAACAAACTTAGTGACAAGAGAAAACAGAAGCCAAAGTGATTCAAAATATTACCAAACAAATAAATTTAGAAATAAAAGAAACCAGAAATCAAAGTGACCTAAAATATTGCCAAGATATTGCCAAACGAATAAACTTAGAGACAAAAGAAAACAGAAATAAAAAAGTCAAAAAGATTCAAAACATTTAGAACATCAATCTCCCCCCCCCCAACAATATAAAGTGCGTATTATTTTTATTGTTTTTCAAATAAAAGTTGTAATTTTATATTATTATCGTTTCCACTCATTGATTTACCATAATTTTCTGTAACTTACATACATTCACCCCAGCTATCCGGAGACAGTTTATTTACTGGTGACTCGGCTGGGCTCTTCAAATTTCCTATACACAACACGATCATACATTAAATACTTAAATATAAACCAACGAACCCTACAACAATATGCAATAAATTTTTAGTATATTAGTGTTTTTTCTTTTTCTTTTATAGGATAGTAATAATGATAATAAAAACATTAATAATAATAATAATAATAATAATAATAATAATAATAATAATAATAATAATAATAATAATAATAATAATAATAATAATAATAATAATAATAATAATAATAATAATAATAATAATAATAATAATAATAATAATAATAATAATAAATCGGTATTTAGGATATGTAATAAGAAAAATATAATGAAATATGTGACAAAGCAACATTAGTGCATTTTGAATGCAATTTAAACAAAGATGTGCTATAATCTGATTGGATGATAGTCACAAGTCGAAGATATAAAAACAATACCATTTCATTTTAATCATAATTGTAATCATAAATTATAGTCATAATTAAAATCATAAATAATCATAAAATTCATAAAAATTAATAATTATAAAAAGTTGTTGAAAAACTTGTATATCTGGTTCAAATGTTCCACAACTACAAAATGTATTTTTTAAAAGAAGAAATCAATATGAAATTGGTTGTCCCGATCAAGCTAATTCAGACTCAATTGCAATTCTTAACCGGGACGCTTTCAATGATAGATATTAAAACTATTGATGAGGTTTTCAAACGGTTGAATTCAAATCTAACATGTAATCAACATGCATTTTGCAACAACCGATATGCAAGATATTATGATGCCTTTGATGAAATCAGCTTCAAAGAAAACGAAAATTGGTATATAACAATTACAATCCAAGGATTAAAAGTTGATAATAATGATGTATATTCTCCTATTTGGCAAATTATGGCTGCTAGACTTTCACAACTATTTTAATAAACGTTGATAATATTAACCTTTGATTTAATAAATGTATTTAAACATATTTGTTTTTACTTTATGACTGATTAACAAGAAAATTACAACATTAATGCAAAATACATGCAAAGTTTTGATCGAAATATTTATTGTTTAGAATGTGTAATCAAAGTTTTCTTGGAAAAACTAGCAAAAATAGCCGGTGTAAAAATCGAGCATAGATGAGAGTGAAGATTCAGGATTTGATGAAACTGATGAGGAAATCACTCAAGAAATTTATGAACCTATAGATCAACCCAAAGAGCAATTTACGGATCCTACAAGTGAAAATATTGTGAAGCGCCAGGATAACGAACTGTATATATGTAACGATTTTACAGATTGTGTCGGTCATGTGGTTGAAAATGTTATGAAGTGTGGAGATGAGGATTTTGAATGAATTAATTAATAAATTTTAAAATTGATTTTTTTTTAAGTATATATTTCATGATAATTTAAACAAAACCATTATTTATTTAATTTTATACTTATTAGGATTCTCATCCGTGAGAACATCCGTTTTCAAATCACTAAATAATTCCATAAATTTTATTTTATAAATTATATATTAAAAAACTTGTCTCCTTAAATTTGTTATTTAAACAAATTTCAGTTTTTCTTAAAATATTTTTTGATAAAAATATTTTTTTAAAAATGATAAATTTCGTTCTTCTTTTTAAAATATTTTACAATAAAAATATATTTTAAATTTTAACAAAATTTCTAATTAATTTTTAAGAATATTTCAACATCCTCACTTTCTTTTGTCCCGTACCATTTTTCTGTGCTAATCTTTTTTCCAAAAAACTATCTCTGCCGGACTTTTTCCTATCGTTTTTTGTTTGGTTGCATTTAATGTAAATTCGACTTCTGGTAGTATCTCTGCACAATCCGTCTTCCTTCTGTCTCGTAAAGTAGCATTTATCAGCTCTCGTATTTTCCTGAATTGCCTTTCTATCTGTCCATTTGTTTGGTGATGGTATGGACTCAAAAAACATAACTTAATATCAAGTTTCTTTGTGAATTCTCTCAACATTCCTGATTCAAACCCTTCCCACAATCAACTCTTATCTCCTTTGGGCATCCAAATCTTAAAATTCATTTTACTAAAATCGTTTTCTTTATTGTTTCCTCGTCTTGTCTTGTTATAGCTGTCAAGATTTGATACTTACTATACTATACTTACTATACTATACTTACTATACTATACTATACTATACTATACTTACTGTTATGGAGGTTATAGCTGTTATTATAGTTAATAAATTATTGTTTTTATTATTAATATTGTTAATTATTGTTAATTTATGTTATTTTGGAGGAGAATTTGAAGAGCCCGAAAGAGTCACCGTTAAAACTTGTAGCTGGACAATCGGGGTGCGTGTTATGTTCAATATATAAAATTTACAAACAATATAAAGTTATAGATATAATGTAAAACAATAATAAACGTTACAACTTTAAAAATTTATTACAACAAAAAATTAAAACCTTGTGTCTGTCTTGGATATTCGAGAATTATACTTCCAAATGTTTTCTTTGATTTTTCTGTACAATAAACTCTACTTAAAAGTCTTTGGTAAAGAAATGAATTTTCAGTTCCCAAAACAAATACAAATTATCGTTTCCATATTCTATTCGTCATTGATTTTTTTAATTTTTTTTTTTAATTTACTATAGCGATAATTTACTATAGTAAATTATCGCTATATAGTTTTTTATTAAAAATCTGGATTTCCCAGATGGTTGTATTTTATATCTTAGTATACACAATTCCTAATTGTGAATACTAAAATATTAGCAAAAATAACTGTACATTACATAACTTCCCCCTTTAAAACCGGAGGTTAACATGAATCAATAAAAAGTAACGTAAAAAAAATTACATTCAATAACCTTTTTTTTCGTATGTTTTATATGTTTTTGTGTTTTTTGTTTCTGTTTCTTTGTATCTACAACTTTAATAAAATTAAAAATAATGTAATAAATTTTTAAGTTGTAACGTTTATTATTGTTTTACATTATATCTATAACTTTATATTGTTTGTAAATTTTATATATTGAACATAACACGCACCCCGATTGTCCCGCTACAAGTTTTAACGGTGACTCTTTCGGGCTCTTCAAATTCTCCTCCAAAATAACAGAGCCCGACAGACTTTCTCACTTACCCTTCCTACATTCTCCCACTTTTCCACCCCTTTTCAATCCACTTTTCTGTTAGTATACGGCTCCAACCAACTCCTCTACTGGTGGAGCCTTGTTGTTTGGGTGTCCTACTAAAATTATCTTCATTTGTCTCTATGCACGATTCCATTTCCTCTTCTTCTTCGATTCCATTAATCCGGCTGTATCTGTTTCATGTCGGTCGTTGTTTCTCTATCGATTTCTTGTAACTCGACTTTGTATAACATTCTTCAGAGATATGACCATTTCTGTTGCATCTTTTACACCGTATTTCTTGACATAACCTTCTTATATGACCTTCTTTCCCACAACCAAAACATCTTGGCACTTTTTTATCTGGACAATTCCTACTTATATGTCCGATTCTGTGACACGTGCAGCACTCTATCTTACTCCTTACTGGACAGTCTATTTTCGTGTGGCCTATTTTGTGGCATAGCCAGCACTCTGTTTCTTCTCGTCGCCTGCCTTCTTCTCTTTCATCTTTCTGCTTGTACTGTCCTTTTCTCTGTGGATCCTGATATACCACTCTTGCATAACTTTTCATAACGTTTTACTGTTCTCTCTGCCTGTACACTTTATCCATCAGAATTAATGTTTCCTTTATTTCCTTTGTGTTTTTTATCTTCCACAATATTACTTCTTTCTCAACTTCTTTATTCTCATCACATACTATCAACATATATTTTCTCTCTTGTGAATTCTTTTTTCTGAAACAACCTGTCGACAAGGTCCTCCACTTTTTTAAAATATATGTTTCAATCTCTTCGCCTCTTCTTTTATAATTAAATAAACTTTCCATATCCTTTATTGCGTCTCTTTCGTAATCAAATGCCATTCGTAACCTGGCTTGAAATCCTGCTTTTGTAACTGTCTTCGCATATTTCTCCAATAGATCCTCGTCGATCATGCATACAGTGAATCTTTTCTGTTCTTTTTTATTGATGTCTTTAGCATTGAAATAAATCTCGGATCTTCTGATGAATTTTTCCAAGTCATCACCTTGACTGAGCACCTTTGGTAATAATCTTTCGGTAATCGCGTCGGTGTTTACCGCTGCCATCATATTAGGAATCTCATCCGTGAGAACATCCGTTTTCAAATCACTAAATAATTCCATAAATTTTATTTTATAAATTATATATTAAAAAACTTGTCTCTTCTTAAATTTGTTATTTAAACAAATTTCAGTTTTTCTTAAAATATTTTTTGATAAAAATATTTTTTTAAAAATGATAAATTTCGTTCTTCTTTTTAAAATATTTTACAATAAAAATATATTTTAAATTTTAACAAAATAATAACAACAGTAATAATAACAACATTAACTTTTATTAAAATGTCTACAAAATGTATACATTAAAGCAACTCTAGTTGCTAATTTTAATTTTTCAATTTTTCTTTACTTCGCTCCAAGTCTTGGGCAAGTTTACTGGGCAAGTTCGACAATTGTTTGCCAACCTTCATGGTAAAACTTGTATTTGATTATCTAAAATCAATAATATTAATAATAATTTAAAATTGAAATAACTTGCTTCTAGAGACCATTGATAATAATGGTCAGAATCATATATACTTTTGTCTATAATAATTTTCATGTAAGTGAACCCTACAATTATTCGGGTCCACTTCATTTCATCATCGAAGAGGCAATTTAATATTCGGTTAAAATAAAAGTTCTTGGTCTCCAGACATTCCATATCCAGCATACTCTGGTAATCGATATGGTTGCTTTCAATGATTTTCTCAGTCCGTTTGACTAAGAAACTGAGGTTTTGAGCGATATTCTCATTGACCAACCCGTTTAAGAGGTTTTCAACAAAATTTGGTTGTGACATTTTACAATAATTTTTAATATGATGATTTATTTACGCTACTTTTTATGTGAAATATGATTTTGATTTGTTAATATAGTATAAATGTTAGACATATCTAAACATCCTATTTTTTGTAATTGAGCTGGTCAGAGATGACTATGCCGCTATGACATGTCGTATCATCAAAGTGGAAAACAATGAGTGTCACCAATGATTAGAGAAGTTTCCATGGTTACTTATCTATCCATAATGAACAATAATATATGTTAGAGAACCTGCAAACATTGATTCATAGAACCCATAAAATCCTGAACACTACACTAAATAATTTTAAATGAGGAAGAACGATTAAACAGATTAAACAGATTTAATTATGTATATACCATACAAATAACGAAAACAAAATTAATAAACATAATACAAATAAATAACAAATTTACCAAATGTATATAAAAAATTTCCAAGGATATTGTGAAGTGTTATATGAAAACTTTTTCGGAGCAATAAATTCCACAAATGAAAATGAAATATTTATGTAAACATTTGACTTAGATTGAAAATATATGGAGTTGAACTTGATTTATAAAATTTAAGGAAATGACAAAACTTTTAACTATATAAGATTTAGTAAAAATTGGTTCAAAAATTTGGCTTGATAAAAACAGTATTGAAAATGAAAGAAAATTTTTAGATTTGAAAAAGTGAAAAAGTCAGCTGAGACTTCCCTTATATAGTATTTTGTAAATGGATTCGACTAATCAGAATCGATCATATGTGTTTTTGATCGTTCTTAATGTTATTTATATTTTAAATTCCAATCAATTTGATTGGCTGATTTCATTTTTTGTTTTAATTCTTTGTTTTTATATTAAATCATTTCTTTTACTTTTCTTTCTGATTGATCGATTCATCGTGTTTTATATCACCATTATTCCATGTATACGATGATATTTTTGTGCTATTCTGTCTTTTATCGGCAATTTATTATATTTTTGCGCGTTTTAAAACGAGTCGTGTGTAACTGCTTGCTTTATTGATTTTACTAATTCAGTTCTATTTATTTCTTATTTTTGTTTTATTTTTACTTTTGTTTTAATTGGTCTTATACTTCAATTTAAATAACTTTGTGCTTTCTTCTCTGTTGTGTGGATAGTCTCAGCTCATTACTTTTCTTAATTATTTACTGTTAACTTAAAAAAGGGAAGAATAAAATGTTATTTTTCTGGGCTTAACCCAACACAAGTAAAAATCGAATTTTTATGGAAATATTTGGATGTTTTTAGATTTGTGATTTTCGAATTTTGTGATTGATTCGATTTGTCAAATAATTGTTTTAAAACTCCCGCTAAATTTTAAATAATTAATTTAAAATCCAACCCAATTTTATTTATGATTTCCCCTAAGGAAAAATGGGGAACAGTTAAAGTGAGCTTAATATGACACATCTTATTTTTTGCATAAACAATTAAATTTATATGAGTGTTTAGCTTGAAACTATGGCAGGTATGAATTGTTATACCAGTCATTGCATAATAAACTTTATTTATAAAAATCTCTTTATAATTTAAAATAATTTAAATTTTATTCATTTTTCTCTTTTACCAGAATACGCACAGCTGAGGACAATTTAGAAAATTTTGCGCCAATCTTTAATTTAAATCTTCCAGATATAATTTTTAACGGTTCAGCACTAAAAGGCGATGCTAGAGATCTAAAAAGTAATGGAACTAAATTTATTACCGAAACACTGCATTTTAATTCATCGTGGCTTAAGCAATTACATCAACAACAAATAGTAGAAATATTTATTTTAAAAGTTACTATCTCTTCGGCAAAAATCGATTGGTTGATATTCAAGTAAATTCAATAAATTGACAATGTTATAATAATCTTTGATAATAAGCTTTTTATTTTTCAAGTTCAAGTTCAGGTTAATTAAAAATATCAATAATTAGACACTAGTTCGGGTTTGCGACTTAAAAAACATTTGAAAAATAAATTAAAATTAAGGGGAGGTACACAAGACTTGAACTTGAAAAATAAAAAAGCTATATATTGGTGGGTTACGAGTGGGGACACTTTTTTATCTTTTAAAAACTTATTTAACAATCTCTTTCATTCTATTCGCATCACTCAAGCAACCGCGCATTTGACTACTGAACGCACGTGGTAAACGACGTTGGTACTGCGCTTTAGCGGGTGACTATCAGCAAAAGATTAACCCAATCACAAGGAATGCTAATGCCCTAACGAGGATATTGGTTCACGATCAACCGTATAAGATGTCGTGCCTCATCTTCTTTGTCTCTTCACCACTTTGTGAGTTATTTAATCTCTCAGTCACTGTTGTTTACCTTGAATTTCTATGTGTAACTTCTTCAAAAACGAACTTTAATTAATTGAAAAGGCGAGATTAACCTCACCTGCCAAATTATCTGCGATTCCGAGAATATGATATATTGTAGCTGCTCACATTAAACCGTTATATATTCATTGAAATATTTTGAATTTAATTTAATCAGACCTATCTTTTAGTGCCACTTTTAATAAGATTATAGATTTTGGTTGGCCTTAACCAAAAAATAGGTACATCGCTCTATTTGACTTTAGCTTGGTTAATTATTGACTTTAATATGATCGTTTCTTAGATGGGAGGTAGTCAGTACCTGGGGGTGGAACACAGAGAGGGTCTTCTTCCAAATCTTTGTCGACTGAAAGGTGGAGGGGTAAGGTAGATTAAGTTGATCATTTAGGACGAGGGCAGGTTTAAGGTGGTTCAAACTGATAATGTGTAGTGTATCGTCGATATATAACTGAGCTATGTTTTTGAAAACCTTGATCACCGAGAAAGGTCCTTTATAACGAGGTTTTATGTTTGAGATAACCAGGCGTCCGCATCTGAGAGGAGTGACTTTGGGATGTAGGGTTTGTACAATGTTTAGTATGTGAAGGAAGGGTTGGAATCTAAGTGTAAGAAGTAGGTGTGAGCGTGATTTATCTGTTGTAAGGAGGAGTCTGAATCGGTCTCTATTAGTTCCGATGGCATGTATTCGTGCCAAACAGTAATTTCGCTGGAGATACCCCACTAGAACGATTAGGTGTATTGTGCCATCGTAGTAGTACGAAAGGTGGTGATTTAGTCCATCCTGAGGAAATAGAGAATATGCGAAGTGATGCTTTGATAGTGCGATGAGCGCGTTCCACGAGACCGTTAGTCTGCGGATGGTAGGAGAAATGCATAAGTGTTTGATGTCTAGGTTATTTGTCATGTAATTGAACAGTTCTGCTTCAAATTGGCGGTCTAGGTCTGTGATGATGGCTGATGGGATGCCGTAACGAGAGAACCAGGTAGAGAAGAGGGTATGTGCACTAGAAAGCGGACATGTGACTTGAAAAACTGATACTTATCGGGACTGATTTGGAGGTTGTTCTTGTTCAGAATGTCGAATACTTGTGTAGGTCTTTTGCATATTATAAGTCGTCAGGAAAGCCGACTATTATGTCATTTAGATAGGCGAACATGTGATTGAGGTGCCGGATAGTAGTATTTATGAAGCTTTGGAGTGTTTGTATGGCGTTCCTGAGACCGAATGGCAAAAAGAGGTACTCGAAGTTACAGAAGGGAGTAGTGATTGCTATTTTTGAGATTGTTCACTTCTTGTGAAATAAGGTCTGTCAATAATTCTGTAATAAAGCTATTTCTTTTCTAAACCTTACTATTCCTACTATGCGAGGAGTCGTCAGGAGAGGCGACAATTATGTCACCTAGATAGACGAACGTGTGATTGAGGTGCCGGCCATCGAAATTAAAACCCGATTTTAATTCTACAGACCAATTTGAAGCACTAAAACAATGCAGTCTTTCACCGACTAGGCTGGTATGGATATCAGAAATTATGGAATCTTTTTTCAACTCATGGCGTGCTGTCAGATCGAGGCATTTTAAAGTTACCAGTAGATTGAGTCATTTACTGATTATATTTTGTTATACTTTGAGGACTTTTGGAATCGAATTTTTTTTCTTCAGCCTGCTTAAATGTTGCCACAGTTTTAGTTGTTGTTATGTTGTCTGTAATATATTATGTTAATGTATTGTGATATTAATTATGATGTTAAATATTGTTGTGTGTTATGGAAAAGCTTGTAGAGCCCAGCAGAGTCTTCTTTAAAATGGTGTCGGGACTGATGGGGTGTATGTATGTAATATATTAAGAAATATAATAAATTGATAACAATAAAAAAATTAACAACTTTTAAAATAGTAAAAAGAAAGTTACTCACTTTATTTTTGATTTCTTCGTTGAATTCTAGGATTTTCTTTGCTATTTGTTTGTAGATTGTTTCAGATTTATAGAGTGATTTGGAAGTGATTTGGTTAGGACACTAGATCCTTATTAAAAACTAGTTCATTTTATTCTATTTAATCAGTAGTTTCACACTTGAAAATGCAAAATATTCTAATAAATAAATTTAGAATTTTTTTAATTATTTTTCATCGATTTTTTTCTATTTTTGTAATTCTCTATAGTAATAATTTACTATAGGGAATCACGCTATATAGTTTCATTTAATTTTTAATTAATAGACGTAATATTGATAAAAATAATATTACATTGTAAATCCTAATTACAACGAAATTAACAACACACTACAGTTGTTTTCAAAATTTCCACCTCTTCCCGAAGCAATTGATGCATTTAGCTACGTATTGCTTTTTGCCCATCGAAATAGTCGGCTGCTGTTTCGGAAAATATAGTTTATAGTTTATAGTTTATCGTATATAGTTTATCGTATATAGTTTATCTGAGATAATGATGAATTAGAACTATATCTGTCACTATCATTATTTTTAGAGCTGTTAATCTATGCATCGTCTATAAATAAACAACTGTCAGAAATAAAATTAGTATTAGTTCTAGATCGATTTTACATTGTCTAATGTGATCGGGATCGCGAAACTTCTCAGAACTCGGTTCATTGTCAAATCAATATAATTTGGAATTATTTTCCATTAATATACAAAATTGCTGAATCCATGATGGAGCTAAGTTAATTTCCGATGATTTTAAATTCTCTGATTTTTCGTCACAATTGTGAATATTTGAACATCTAACCACCCTTTTATGCATGTACATTACAAAGCATTTTTAAATAAATATATTCATATTATGTTAATTTCAATAGGAAATTTCGTTAAAAGGCAAATATTTTAAATAAAAATGCTTTGTAAAAATAAAAGTGTCGATATCTTAATCCCACATATAAATAAAATATAATTATGACTTAAAAAGTAGTTAGTGAGAAGGTTGGGCCTGTTTATTATTAACTAAAGAAGAAATATCGGGCTCAATGTTTGTCAGTATAAGGCGAAGATCCGATTCAATGTCCAGCAAAGCATTGCAGAAAATCCTATTTCACATAAATATGTGATCGCAAATAGCATTAAAAATTTTAAAAAATTAGAAATTGTAAAATATTAAAGTGTATGGGTTATTGTAGTCATGTTTTTTTCGCAACAGATTTTTGTTTTATATATAAAGTTTTATATGTAAAGTAATTCGTTTACCATACTGGTACGCGTACCCAAGTTTGCGAATCGCTGTTCTAGTACATTATAATATAATATATTCATATAAATAAATATGCAAATAACTATAAACTGGAGGCACTACATATATCTAATTATATTTTTATTTAATTGTAAATATTAAAATTAACTTAAAAATATTTAGAAATAAAATCATTTATTCCACGTATAAAATACTACTTATAATAATGATGGAAATTTGGTATAAAAATAAAGATGTTTTTTTCTTGATGTTAGTTAGATATCTGAATTTGTTTAAATAAGTGAGTTGGCATGTTTTTGTAAAAAATTAAAAACTTCTTGTATAATAATAAATTTATGTCGGATTTGAAAAGTCTTAAAACCGAATTGGATTTAATTGTTATTTTTTGAATTAATTCCGAAAATTAAATTTCATTATCACCGCTATATAATTGCTTCAGATATTTTAATCTATTATTTTAGAAGAACTATTAATCATGGTTTTATTATAATTTAGACCTAATGATGATAACACAGAATGTAGCTCAAAATCTCCACCTTCCATAATTAGAGCTAGTAATATACAACATTTAAAATCAGTGAATTCTAGTCCATATCTTTATTGTTACACTGGAGATATATGGTACTACCAATTAAAACATGGTGATAAGGTCTATAATATGTAAGGTCAATAATATCTTTATCCAATAATATTTTTATCCAATTTGTATTTTAAAAATATGGCTATATTATTATTATTTGATAAAATTATTTGATAAAACCATTTCACAAATACATCATTTTAATGGGGAACTGGGGGTCGCTATTGGTAGGCCTTGGTTCACCAGATCCACTCAAATGTCATGCCAGCTTACTTAAACATTGCAGGTGTTTTCGAAGTGTGTACTGCAACAGGCGCCGAAAATGAAAAGGCTCCAACAAGACAAAATCAAATTTTAATTTTAACGAAAATTATTAAAGGAATTTGTTCTAGTTTTTAATTTTTTAAACAAAATTATTTTTTTAATTGAAAAAGCGCCTTCAAAACAATTATATGAAATTAATGCTTAACGAAATTTAAAATATACTAAAATTTATATTTGCAGTTAATTTTCATTTTCAAACTTCGGAAGAAAAGTGAATTTGAATTTAAAAAAAAACATTAGACATTAATTATTGAAAATTATTTGCAGTAATATGAATCGGAAACGAAAATTGGATGGTTGGCAGAACAAACAAAATCGAGAAAATAGGCTGAAGAGCAATTATAATTAAACCTTCTGTATTATTCACCGTGAAAATTTATAACCAAATATTTTAAATATGACAATGTTATGAAAACAGTTCTTAAGGTTGTTAATTATATTCGAACAAACTCAAAAAATCATGGACAATTTAAAAATGTTCTTGAAGAATTAGAATTTGATAACTATTCTAATGAGTTGCGTTCTATTCTATTATGAGATGGTATCCATGGTGTCCAATGTATTAAGTTGTTTCTGTCATTTAATTGGCTCAATCAAGGATTTTCTTAAAAAAGCAAATCTTTTATCCACAGTTAGAAGAAAATTACTGGCTACAAAATTCAATGTTCTCAACTGAACCTACAATCACTCAATTTAAAATTAAAAGGAAAGGAAAAAACTACATAGTTGATCTCTCCCAGACGATTTTTAGCCTTGAAAGAAAATTAAAATTTCAAAAACGATTTGATTGAAACGATGCAAGACAATTTTGGCAACACGTAATTGAAAATGGATGTTGATACCGAGTTCGATTATATACAATAGGTTTACCAATAGTTTGTAATTTACTAATTAATAAATTTGGGAGTATTATCCAAAGGAATTGATAATGACAATGCAGACTCGGATCTTTACAATATCATATGTACATTAACACCTGGTAGTAAATATTTGGGTTGATCCATAAAATCTAATTGTAGAGATGGACACATGTTGAAAGTTTTTGAACCTTTAATCCACTTTTTTCGATCATCAGATACACCATATCCCTTTGGAGTTAGACAAGCATCTTGAGTATTATTATTATAATTTAAAATAGTTTCGCTAATTGCTTTGTGAGCATATGTATTGTTCACACCCTCAATTTTATTGTTATTATTAGGATTCTCATCCGTTACAACATTTATATCTGTTTGCAAATCAATAAATAATTCCATAAATTTTATTCAATCAATTTTACACTCAAAAACTTGTCTTTCTTATTTTGGTTATTTAAACAAATTTCAATTTTCTTTTAAAATATTTTTCAATAAAAATATTTTTTAAATTTAACAAAATTTCTAATTAAATTTTTAAAAATCTTTTCCCCCTCCTTAAGAAATTTTTTAAGTTTTTCCACGTTTCTTTCAATCTTGTTTCTTAAGATATATCGTCTGTCATGCACTTTCTCGATTACTTTGTATGGTCCCTCATATCTGCCCTGAATTTTGTTGCGTGTTTCTAATTTTACTAACACATCTCCTACATTGAATTTCCTCCTTGTTTGTTCTTATTGTTCTTCCTTTACCTGTTTTTCTTTTACCCGTACCATTTTTCCCTGCTAATCATTTTTACAAAAACTATCTCTGCCGGGCTTTTTCCTGTCGGTTTTTGTTTGGTTGCATTTAATGTAAATTCGACTTCTGGTAATATCTCTACCCAATCCGTCTTCCTTTTGTCCCGTAAAGTAAGATTTATCAGCTCTCGTATTTTCCCGAATTGCCTTTCTATCTGTCCATTTGTTTGGTGATGGTATGGACTCGAGAAACATAACTTAATATAAGTTTCTTTGTGAATTCTCTCATCATTCCTGATTCAAACCCTTCCCACAATCAACTCTTATCTCCTTTGGGCATCCAAATCTTAAAATTCATTTTTCTAAAATCGTTTTCTTTATTGTTTCCTCGTCTTGTCTTTTTATAGCTGTCAAGATTTGATACTTACTATACTGGTCTATTTACCCAATATATACTTCTTAGGTCCTTCTGTTTCTTGCATTGGTTCACATATATCCATGAATATAATTTCGAACATTTCGGTTTATTCTAGTTTTTTTACTGGTTCCTTCGTTGTAATTATTATAGCTTTGGTTTTTTTGACAAGTCTCACAACTTCGAATAGTTTCCTTAATCTGACTTCTTTCATAATTCTTCTATCAAATTTATTTGTTGATTGGTGCTTTTACCTTCTTCTCTGATCAAGTCTAGTAATCTAATTTTTGTCTTTCCTTTCTTAGCTTCTTCGTGAGCAATTTGACATTGAACACACGTTTCACATTTAGTTCTGGACACCATGGCTACATTTTGTGATTAACACCCTTTCTATATTCAACGATTATATCGAAATTGCTTAAATAATTGATCCAGGTTTGGAATTGTGAAGTAATTTGTTTCTTGGTTGTCATCATAAACGTGATTGCCTTGTGGTCTGTCCTTAGCGTGAATATCCTTCCGTAGAAATAGTGCTTAAAATCAATACAAAAATAGTATGCCGCCAATAGTTTCTTCCTTGTAATGCAATATCCTTTTTCATGGCTTGTCATCGAGTGTGATCCATACGCAATTACTCTCTCCTTTCCATATTTATCTCTTTGTGAAAGCACTGCTCCAATGGTATCAAAACTGGCATCAGTATCTAAAATGAACTCCTTTCTCAGATCCGGAAAGCATAGAATCGGTGTCGTTGTGAGTGATAATACGTTGTTCGTTCCTTCAGTCCATTCCAGGTTTTTGTTACTCGGACCGCTACATAATTGTTCTAACAGCCTTGCTTTCTTTGCATCCTCACGTATGAATCTTCTATAATAATTGCAAATGCCTAGAAAGCTTCGAAGTTTCTTTACGCAACTTGGCTTCCCAAAGTTTTGTATAGCCTGAATTTTAGAAGGATCGGGTTTTACTCCTTCTTTTCTGATTATGTGTCCTAAGAATCTGATTTCTTTCTTTATTACTTGACACTTTTCTGGGTTAATCTTTAGTCCTGCTTCATAGATTGCTTTTAATACTTCACCGAATATTGTATAATGTTTTCTATAATATTCGAATAAATCAGAATGTCATCCAAATAGACCATTGCTCCATTTATTTTGCCTATTATCTTTGTCATAATTTCTTGGAACGTACCTGGTGCTGCAGCAATTCCAAACGGCATTCTATTGAAACAGTATTGCCCTTTCTTTGTTGAGAAGGCTGTTTTCCCTTACGATGCTTCGTCTAACTCCACTTGGTAATATGCATTGCCAAATCGATTGAGCTAAAATAAACGGACCCTTCTAACAAATCTAACATCTCGTCTATGTTTGGCATTGGAATGCCTGCGTTCAGCTGTCTGAAATCCAAGCATAGCCTATTATCTTTTTTCTCTTTTTTCCATACGCAGATTATCGGCGTGTTCCATTTGGAATTGCATTTCCGTATCATCCCGTTTTCGTACAAATTTTGCATTGCTTCTTCAATTTTTGTTTCCAAATTCAATGGTTGACGATATGGTTTTATGTTTATCGGTTCACTTCGTAATTATCTTATGTTTTACTAAATGCGTGCGACCCACATCCCATTTATCCGCCATAAACACGTTTCCACTGTTCGTTATTATTTCCTTTAATTTACTATCCTCATCAATCTTTAGATGTTCCAACGCTCGCGTCAATCTTTCTCCATCATTTATTTGTCTGCCGAATTTTGCATCAATGTCATCTAATATAGTTCTTGTTTTTTTCACTAGATTCGATATCTTTCTTTTTTGCCAGCCTATATCCAAATGCTTCTTGTAATTCTACTCCTCCAATCACCTCTGCTGTCAATTTCTCTGCCACAATGAATCTAAATTTCTTGGAAATATCTCCGATAGTTACTTTAACCTTTGTTCTTCCAATTGTCTCTATCGTACTTTCGTTTGCACATCGTAACTTATCGTCGCTTCTCATCAATTGTTGTTCTAGTAACTTGTTAAAACAGTTCACACTCATTACGTTTATTCGTTCTCCGGTGTCTAATAAACAGTCGAAAATTTCCCCATTCATCATCACTATTACACTAGGTCTTCCTTGTAGCTTGTTATACACAATCTCTATCTCCTGCCCCGTTTCAATTGTTCCAATTCTTTCCACTTCCTCTTCAAACATTTCTCAACTTAGGAACCTGTAGACTTTTTCACTTACCCTTCCTACATTCTCCCATTTTTACCTCCCCTTGAGGATATCCCATCCACTTTTCTGTTAGTATATGGCTCCAACTAACTCCTCTACTGGTGGAGCCTTGTTGTTTGGGTGTCCTACTAAAATTATCTTCATTTGTCTCTATGCACGATTCCATTTCCTCTTCTTCTTCGATTCCATTAATCCGGCTGTATCTGTTTCATGTCGGTCGTTGTTTCTCTATCGATTTCTTGTAACTCGACTTTGTATAACATTCTTCAGAGATATGACCATTTCTGTTGCATCTTTTACACCGTATTTCTTGACATAACCTTCTTATATGACCTTCTTTCCCACAACCAAAACATCTTGGCACTTTTTTATCTGGACAATTCCTACTTATATGTCCGATTCTGTGACACGTGCAGCACTCTATCTTACTCCTTACTGGACAGTCTATTTTCGTGTGGCCTATTTTGTGGCATAGCCAGCACTCTGTTTCTTCTCGTCGCCTGCCTTCTTCTCTTTCATCTTTCTGCTTGAACTGTCCTTTTCTCTGTGGATCCTGATATACCACTCTTGCATAATCTTTCATAGCGTTTATCTGATCTCTCTGTTTGTCCACTTTATCCATTAGAATTAATGTTTCCTTTATTTCCTTTGTGTTTTTTATCTTCCACAATATTACTTCTTTCTCAACTTCTTTATTCTCATCACATACTATCAACATCTATTTTCTCTCTTGTGAATTCTTTATTCTGAAACAACCTGTCGACAAGGTCCTCCACTTTTTTTAAATATGTTTCAATCTCTTCGCCACTTCTTTTATAATTCAATAAACTTTCCATATCCTTTATTGCGTCTCTTTCGTAATCAAATGCCATTCGTAACCTGGCTTGAAATCCTTCTGCTTTTGTAACTGTCTTCGCATATTTCTCCAATAGATCCTCGTCGTTCATGCATGCAGTCAATCTTTCCTTTAGCATCGAAATAAATCTCGTATCATCTAATAAATATTTCCAAGTGATCACTTTGACAGAACACCTTTGGCAATAATCTTTCGGTAAACGCGTTGGTGTTTACCGCTGCCATCATATTAGGATTCTCATCCGTGAGAACATCCGTTTTCAAATCACTAAATAATTCCATAACTTGTCTTTTTTATTTTTTGTTATTTAAACAATTTTCAATTTACTTTTAATATATTTTTCGATAAAGATATTTTTAAAATTTAACAAAATGTCTAATTAAATCTTTAAGAATCTTTCAATTTCCTCATAGTTATTAATCCAAAAATAACATCTTTAAAAAGAGTATGAAACACGAAATTATTAGGTTCAGTAGCATCCTCTGCAGCTAATGCTTTATTGTCTTTATCTACAACTTTTATTTGAACATACAGCAGTGTTTCGTTAAAATCTAAATATTCTGTTTGAGAACCACTAACGTAAATTTCCACATCATTTTTACTATCGGTAATAGAATTTATTGTAAATACAGCTTCAAATGCTCCATATTCAACAACCGCCTGAAGTGATGAACGATCAAATATACCTAATTCAGATTTTCCTACAAATCATTCTTCAAATATGGTTCCGTGTCCTTTCATTCGTTTGTTTATATGCCTTCTCCTTCTCTTTCGTTTAGTTCCTAAACTTGTTTTAATTTCACTTTTATATTTAGGTTTAGGTCCAGCTGGTACCGGTGCTGGTTCAGTTTTATTAAACATACCATGTATTACTTTACTTATTTCAGCAATTGCATTTTATTTCAACGATGGTAATATTTTCTTGTCATTCATAATTATATCTTTTACAGTTTTCATACTGAAATTACCAATACGTTTAAAAATTTGTAACGTAAATCTACCAATTGTTCGCAACCAACCTGATCCATACTGTTTCCCAATAAAATATGGTAATTTGCCACTACTTTGGCTACCACTATACATTGAAATAATATCAGAATTAGCCATATAATTTACAAAAATGTAGTGTCAAATGAGTTTTTGAATCTTTTGCAAATTCGATTAATTGACCAAAATCATCTCTTATATTTATTTCTATATTGTTTATACATGATTTTGAAACAGGCAATGACATTCGCCAAATTATCAAGTGATACATGAAATGGAGTATGATGACAGTTAAAGTAAATAAAATCTTGATCAATGTACATTGTAACATCTCGATCGTAATGATTTGATATATCAATAAAATTAGTTATCTGTTTCGACCAGTCAGAGGGGGATTGCCTCTGACTGGCAGTTTGTTTGGCTTTTTTGTATCGCGTCTGTGTGCGCGGTATGATTAGATTGAATTTTGTTGGTGTGCGCACATAGATGCGAGAAGTAGGTTTATTTTTTCATTTTGTAGTTTTATATATTAAGTTTTAGAGATTTTGTTTGGCTGAATCAATGGATATATATGGTTTTTCTGGAATTGGAGTGATTTGAACTCGATTGGAATTTTCTGTGTTCAAGACTGAAATATTCGTATCCCACGTCAATAAATGTATGCTTTCAAGAAAGATAAGAAAGATGATGAAGGTAGTGTAAATATTTATCAATCTTTAGATAAGTCAACAGTACTTCAAGAGGCTCGGGTTTTTAACGAATCTCCATTAAATCCTAAAAAATGCATTGGAATCTTAACTAGAATTCTCTATATTATATCAAGAGGTGACAAATTAAGTCAAGCTGAAGCATCTGATGCTTTTTTTGCAATGACTAAACTTTTTAAAACAAAGATCTAAATCTTCGTCGAATGGTGTATTTAGTCATTAAAGAAATGACATCTATTGTCGATAATGTAATAATTGTTACAAGCAGCCTGCAACGAGATGTTATTGACAAGGACCAGGCTTTTCGAGCACCAGCGTTACGTACATGGTGTAAAATCATGGACCCTGATATGGTTCAAATGCTTGAAAGACATATTAAAAAAGGTATTGTAAATCGTAGTTCTCCTTATGTATGTGCTGCTATTGCGTCAGCGCATCATCTAATGCAAACGGCTCATGAATTAATTAGAAAATGTTCAAATAAAGCTTGTGATATTAATTACAATAAAATTGTTCTGATGTGTCTTAAATTTAAACATTATCAATTACCAAATTTTTATATTTGGTAACTGTTTCCTTCTATTTGTATTCGATTCTGGATTTACTGTAAAATGGAAATATCTTGTACACAAATATTAAGTCAAGGAGAGTAACTTCCCAATTACTATTTAAATAAATCTGATTTTGGAGATTGACCATAAATTTACTGGCAGTGTTTTCTGAATGTATATTCAGACAACTATTGCTCGGAAAAACAATGTAAAAATTCATTTTACGAGGTTTCGATACGATATCCATGATGCGTTTTTAAATCCATGTCATTTGACATAGTATTCTAAATACTTTTGGGGAGGAATGACTTGTAATTTTTGCTCATAAAATTTCTCTTGTACAATGTTATTATCAGAGTCTTTGATGACATACATTACAGGGTTCTGGGTAGTATTTATTTTCGAAATTACAAAGACTTCATCACTCCATTTTGTATCAAAATATTTAATAAATGGTGATGCACTAATTTTACTAATCCTTTTCTTTATTTCCTTCTTGATACAAATCATCAATAATAATCACATCACCCTGTCGTAATCTAGATGACCAATTTTTATCGAACCCTTTTATGATTGTCATTTTGATTTTACAAAACTGATCTTATGTCATTCTGCTTTCATCATCCGCTCCCCTATGCCAAAAAATTTTATTAAATTTTGACTTGAATAATTTTGATTGTAATAATTTACAAACCAACAATGTTTCCCCGCTACCACTCGCGCCAACGATTTGGTGTACTGCATCATTTCTTAATTCCATTTTTAATTTTAAACTATCTAGTTATTGTTTATATTCGATGATTTTATTGAACTCTTGCTAAAGTTTTATATAAAGAATAAAATTTCATAAATTATTTAACTATGCTACAGTCTTCCACCGAATATAGTACGCGCGCGTTATATTCGAGTTTTCTGAAATTATTTTATATTTGAAATATTTTAGTTTTTTTCAAATTAAATGCGCACTCAAATATAACACGCGCGTACTATATTCGAAATTCAATTTTAGAGTTAAATAATAAAAGTTTCATACTTTTATTTTGTAATTTTATTATTAATTCATAGTTCAAATAATATCACATAGTTCAAATCAGTTCATTTAATTAAATAAAATCAAAATCAATTCAAAATAAAATAAAATTAAATTAAAATTCATAAATTAAAAAAAAGGTAATTAAAATTTATAATTGTAAGCCGAAAAAGTCCTTGTGCTTAATAATATGAATATTTTTTACTGTTGAGTTAGACCCATAAATAAAGCTCGACACTTCACATGCTTCCTCATCTAAAGTTGTGACTTGAATTTTCCAATTATTTATAATAGAAACTGAAAAAATTTCAATATTGGTTCCAGTATATTCACCATTTTGAAGACAGTTTCTTTCAGAATCATCCAGCAATTCTTCGCAGACGGCATATTTGTCAATAAATTTCAAAACTTTACGAGTAAATTTAGGAAGCCAACTTTCGAAATCACTTTGAGTTTCATTACTTGCTTTCCAAATACAATGAAAAAAACTCGTGCGGATGCCAGCAAATTTAAATTATCGAGGAAATTTTGATGTTTCCAAAATGAACCAGGAAAACCACAGCAAATTGTCGATAGAAGCGGGAAATATCCGATAATATATTTCAAGACTGGCAAATGCAGAATCATGGGATGTAAGGAACCCTTGAATAATAATAAATTACAATATCGAATTAATAATATTAAAATTCAATCAATTACCGTTACTATGGATATGGGACATACAACATATAGAGAAAATTTGATAGTATGTTTTTTTATGAAATTACTTTGAAAATAATAATAATATGATGAGTCATTGTATTTGTTCGAAAAATAGATGTCTTTGTTCTATAAAGGATGAGTCATTATCCTTGTTCTAAAAAAATGATGAGTCATCAGATCAGTGATCGGATCAGTCATTGTCTTTGTTCTAAAAATAAATGTCTTCAGTTAAAAAAATGATGAATCATGGATGAGGGTATGTCAAAAAACGATGACTCATGAAGCACACTTCCATATACTCCAGTTTCATCCATATTGTAGACATTTTCCGGTTCATTTTTAGAAATCTTTTCATACACTTCTGACAAGGCTTGTAGCAGTACAGGTTTTTATTTATCAACTTCTGCACCTCCATGCAAAATAATTGATTTAATCCCCTTTCTTTGACGTAATTTATGCAACCATTGCCAAAATGCCATAAATCTTTCAAAAATAAATATCAGCTGCAATAGATTTGGCCTTTGCAATTACCAATATGGGTGGAACGGGAAGTGGAACTCTTCGCATTCCTTCTATCCATAGAAACAACTTGTCTTCAAGTTCTTGGAAATGACAGACTGAAGAGCAAAATATTTTCCTTTTAGTATTTTCAGACATCAGATCCAAACGGCTTTGTATATACTCTTTGTTTAGCCAAATTTCTCTGATAGTACCTTCACTAACACCATAATTTCTTGCTAGAGATCGTTTGCTTAGAGGTCTTTTTGTATTGAGCTTAAAAATAATCTCATTTCGCTCTGGTTCATTTAGACGTTTCATCTATCAAAGGGATTTTCCAATTACTAATAAAGAAAGTTATGAAAGTAGTATGTATGACATGTGTAAACTTACGTTGAGATGATTCACTTGCGTTAACGATGATAATAACGATCTAAACAGTGATAAGGAATAAGTCGCATACTGACATTTTTGTGTGGTATTTACCATATTACGTCATATTTTTAGTGCTAAATGGGAGAGATGTAAGAAAGAAGTCATGGGGGATTAAAATTTATGTACCTCCTGGTTAAGTACGCACAGTACCTTCTGGTTCAATGTGGGTACTTAATCGGGAGCTTACTGTATTTAATTTATATTGACAAATTTAATTTGATTAACGATTCAAGCAACAATTATTTTAAAGCTTTTAATTTATTAATGTATAATTACATTATTAAATTTTACTTAGCAAACTTGTGATTAAATTATACTCAATAAAATTAAGAATAATTTGTTAATTTAAATAATGTTTGGTAAAAGCCCGATATAGCGTCGGTAATTATTTACATCAAAATATACCACAAAAGATAGCTACTTCATATGGATTTCATATGGATTTAATTTTTATTAAATTAAATTTTAAATGTAAAATGGCCGGAAGACCACGAGCATCCACAATAATAGTGCCTCGCACCAACGTAACTTCGTCGATCCTAATGACTCCGAAGTGCATACTCAGAACATCGAGAACATGTGGATGAGGGCAAAGAGGAAGTTGAAAAGACAATTTGGAACAAGTCGCGCGTTGTTTCCGTCATATCTGCAAGAATTTGCGTATCGTAACCAATTTCGACACACAGACTTGTTTCCAAACTTCTTAATTACGCTTATGGATAACTATCCGTGAATTACTTTTCGTGATGTTGTTTACTTGCGCTGTTTGAGTGTATTTTGATGTGAATAATTACCGACGCTATATCGGGCTTTTACCTAATGTTTATTAAAATTTATTTAATTAAAATTTATCTTAATAATTTAATAATTTTCTTAATAATTTTCTGAAGAATTATAAAATTAGTAATTAATTTATTTAAAAACTTATTCAATGGAATATTCATCATAAAAAGCATCATATTATTGTATTATAAGAACTTTGTTTTCCAATTTCATCACTGATTTCCTTAAAAAGCTTGAAGACTATTAATTATTAAGGCATCGTATTGTTGAATTAAATTAATAATAAAATTAAAAAAATAAAACAAATTAATTTTTTTTGATCTTCCGTTTATTCTGCTTTCATGATTTGTAATCCTAAAAACATTTTCAATTCCAAATTTAATTCTTATTCAATTTAATTATTTTTTATAGAAACGAAGAATATACAATATCTAAAATATTATACAAGATATACATGAAAGAAAATATAAATCATTTAAAATTTGTTGTTAAATCCAATAAATATACGAAAAATAAAGAGGCAAAATTAAATCCTGTAAAAAAAATTAAACCCAAACCCCAAAAGAATTCAACAAAAACTAATTTAAAAATACGCAATGAAAGAGAGATTCAAAAAACGGTATGTTTTACTGATATCATTAAAATTTGTTTAATATTAAATTCATTTTTTTATTTAAATGTTGTAAATGTTTTGAAATGTTTTGAATACTTTTGAATACTTTAAAGTACTTTAAAATACTTTAAAATACTTTAAAGTACTATGTTATGTAATAGTGCTGTGATTAGAACAGGTTTTTAAGGGTTGAGTTTATCTTTAATATTATACATGAGATAAATAAAATATTAAGTACTTTTATATTCATTTTGTTCATTGTATTTACTACAAACTGTGCCGCTTATTTTACATAGTCAACGCCACTGCTTATCAAATCTTATTATCCTGAGGACTAGGAAAGCACTTTTTGTAGTTAATCGTTTCCAGTTAATAATGTAGATAATTTACTCATTAAAATTTGGCAAATATCAAAATAAATATAATGATTTTCATAGTTTGGAGGGGGTGGGGTGCTTAAACCTGTAAGCCCCTTGAGTGAGCGCATGGATTAGACAGAACATGGAATTCACATTTGGTCAATGTCAGCTAACTAATTTTATTATAGGCAATAACTACACACATTTTCCATACTCAACTTGTAATAATCTGTTGAACTATATGTTAACTTATTTTAAATTAAAAGTATTTGGCTTGACTGATAATTTTCAACATTTCCGTGCTAAGGTCATTGCTTACAATGGTCTTCAACCTCTGACTTTCTATGTCATTTCCAGTATGTCATGATCATCAGTACTCATGACATTACAAAAGCCTATAGAACTGTTGAGGATACCTAAATGAAAATAACATAATAAATAAATAAATTACCTAGGGGAAGATCATTGTTAAGTAATGTGTTGTATTGTTCTAAGCTGATTATTATTATATATCGTATGCTAATGTTTGTGAAAAGGAAAAATCTGTAGAGCCTGACAGAGTCTCCAGTAAAAATATGTAGCGGGACAATCGGGGTGCGTGTGTGTATAAACTTGTGACGACCAAGCGATAAAAATGATATAAAAATAATATAGATTAACAAACTAACGAACGATTACAAACTTTATTAAAAATATATATAAGAACCTTGATTAAGCATTTCCAACAATACTTTCGTTATAGTCCGGCTAAAATACCGGAAATTATTTTATTTTTGCTTCTTTGAATTCAGGAGAATGGAAATTATATAGTTCTGTTTCTTCGAATTCGAAGAATGGAAAATATTTAGTTTTGCTCATCCGGATTCATGGAAATGGATAATATTTAGTTTTCTTTGAATTCAGGAGATTGGAAAATATCTAGTTTTATTTCTTTATCCTTTTAACAGTATAGTTTCTGATAACTTTTCTTATCGATTTTTTTATTTGTCAATATTTATATAGCGATAATTTACTATGGTAAATTATCGCTATATAGTCTCCTTATTTTATTTCCGCGACATACGCTAGATGAAATAGGCAGACATCACATACCCTTATTTAGAAAATAAAAAGAATATGACTGTACATTACAATCATCATGACAAACTATGGGTACTCAGAAAAGAAAATGGAAGTAAAAAGAAATTAAAAAAGAGAAGATAAATGAAATAAAAGGAATTACACATGTAAATAAAAACCAAGGTCAGTACTAATTAATTAGTACAAAAAGGAAAAGGAATTTTAAAATCGGGGATAAAGGAAAATAACAATATCCTTTTCTCGACAGTTTGCCAGTGATAACAGAATTAATGGGAGAAGGCGGTCAAACAAAAAAAGGAAAAAGGGAAAATAACTTGACAGCTGTAAGAGATAAAAATGGGACAGTCGGGGAAAGCAGGAGAAAGAAAATGGAAAATCACTTGATTATCTGGAGTGCCACAAGAGAGTCAAACTATATAAGGGAAAACTGATGGAACAAAATTAGAACAAATTTAGAGACAAAATTAGAGAGAAGAAGTGACGCGAATTTGAGAGACACGTATAGAGACAATTTGAGAGATAAAAGTGTTGGAGAAAATTAGACAACGTTGTTGGAGAAACGATTGTGAGAAAGAATTGTAAAGAAAATAATTGTGAGTAAAACGTATTAGAAAAGATTTGAATCAAAGAATTTGTTGAAAAATTAAACGAAAAGAAGTTACTTAATTATTTGAATAAACTTGTGAAGAAGGTCAAAGAAAACAACCAGTTCAAAGTCCCAGTTGATAATACATCCCTTACTACCCTTCATGCTATAACATTTTGACCTTAGAAATATCCATTCGTCATATCCAAGACCCTTGCTCTCATCTTTAAATTTCCCTATTACAGAGTCAAGGTTTTTTGAATATAATGAATGTGTTGGCTCATAATTAGAGATATCTAATAAATTATCCCTTGGTAAAAGAGAATTTAATTTGCAATTTTTAATTTCCAAGAAGAAGGAATCTGTATCCCCAGCAACTATATTTATTTTACAATTAAATTCTATACGATATTTTTCTAAATCAATGTACTGAAGTTGGTTCATATGAAGTTTTGATAAATCCAAAACTGATTGACCAATATAACTTGGTCTATTTAAACATATTAAATCTTTTCTTAATAGAACAGATATTAAGTCGTCATCGATTTTAGTAGTCCTTTTGAAATTAGGTGTAGAACAATATGTTAAAACCTTTTGGGCTGAATTTCAAAGTCTTAAATTAATTCGTTTCTTTAGGTTTTCGACAGTCTTACCGTATAGACTGTTGTTTAATAATTTAAAATAATTTTTATCTAGTGTGTTTGTTGATGATGCCCTAAGTTGTGTGCTAGTATCTATATAATTTTTAAATATTGATGATTGTTCAAATTATACAGCGCGATGAATCTTAGTGACCTTTACCCAATATTTAGATAAAGCTGGAGAAGTCTCCAATGAACTACATAATTCTTTTTGGGATTCCACTTTGGATCCTGATGCACACATCTTTTCAGCTGCAACAGGGAAATCGTCAAGCTTATCATGAATCGATTCTGGAATTTCCAAATCGACTTAAACAGTATAACCGAATATGAGTAATTCCAAGTCAACATTCATACAATCTTCCAAAATTTTATTTAATTTCATTTCATCGTTAATCCACTTAAAATTACCATCTGGCTAAGTGCCCAACCATATAGGTTGTTAATATCTATATAGAGCAACTCTGTGTTTTCATCTGATTTTACGTAATGTTTATTAACAAAAGTTAATCCCCCTCGAATCCCACCCTCAAAGAAATTATAAATCTCCATGTCTTAGATCAACTTAATTGGCTGATCTAAAGTCATGAGCGCAGAGTTCCATGACATACCGGGAATACATAAAAAGTTTAAGGGTTCCAATCTGTTATGAGCTATTGATTTTGCTCTAAACTTTTGGAAATAATCCGCAAGTAAAAAGACATCTAATTTTAAATATATCATCATGTAATCCAAAAGTGAATTACAATTATGTTCATCCCAAATGCACTGAGCCATATTATATTCTACTTCAGTAACACCATCCCAAATTGGTGGTAATTGGGGAGTTCCCTGAAGCACTTTTAGGCTAGTTGCAAAATCATATGGGAATATGCCTTTACTATTAACAATTACTCCGTTAAATTCAGAATTAGTCAATGGAAATGTAGTTAATGTTTGTACAGCATTTTTTAAAGAATCGTTAATAAATTGATAAGAATCGATAAATTTTATAGTTAATCCATCAATTCTTGCATATAAACTTAAAAACTTTTCACTAGTTATAGGAATACAATTAATATTCCATAATTTAAATTTACCTAAGCCAAATTTGAGAATATGATGGAAATCATATCCTCTCAAATTATGAAAAATAACTGGTAAAACCGGTCTAATTCTTCGAGAAAGATTACAAGTTAAGCAAGCTGCAACTAAATATTTACCCGAAAAATGGTCATAATCTCTTACTGGATTTACTAAAGTTTTCTTACACAAATGACAATTTACAGCCGAAGAAAAGTTTATTTTGTCAATACTATTAAAAAACATCATTTTATTATATCATGTTTCAAACTATGGAGCCACTATTTGCTTACCAATTTCTTCAAGTTCATGAAGAAACTTTTCAACACAATCCAATCCTATAAGACTTTTTTATAAAATTTATCCCCTGTAAAATTATTTATAAAAACAAAACCAGCTGAGATTGGTAAATGTTTTTGATGGTATTTATTATCTTTAGGTAAAATTGCCTCAAAGTCGACATAACTAACAAATGGAGGAGTGATAATCTTTGACCAATTTGTAAAACTAAGATATTTATCTTCGGGTAATGTAAAGAGAGTGGTGGCTAACTGATTTTTATCACACAAACCTTGTGTCTCATGAAAGAATTAGGATTTCGAAAACCATTTAAGCATCTGGGACACAATTTACTACAAATCCTAACAGCAGTTACACTAGAATCGTTACAATTCAAAAGTCTATCAAGATTAGTAACACCTATGTAATGATATGTGTCAGAATCTTCTAACAAAATTAAGTTAATTGTTGTCCCCCAATAACTTTAGATCAATAAATTATGTCAACATAAGGATGTTTCATAACTTCTTCAGTATTCTTAACATCATTTAATATATTTTCGTTATAAGTTAAAACATTTATCGAAAAACCGGGGTTTTGGGATTCAAATTTAGAAATATTACAAAAGCGCATAGGGAGATCTGCAGGATGGATCGAATTTTAATTTCGAAGTACTATAATTATATGGCTTAGATCTATTGGTACTAACACACCCGCATTATCCCATAGGCACAATAGGCGCAGTGCCTAGGGCCTACGAACTGTAAATGGCCTACGAAAATGTATACATATTATTATTTACGAAAGATTTATATAATAAATATTCAACCAAAGCATGAAGAGAAAAACTTCACTTAATCCAAAATAATTCAAAATTTATTTTCAAAAAACCAAAAAAAAATCATTAATTTAGTAAACAATTTATTTAATTATTAGCTAAACTAACCTTCCTACATTTTTTATTGGCGAATTCGACAATAACATCTTCGAAACTAATTTCTCGCATTAAATCACTTTCAATTGATAAAAGCGTAAGATATGATAATCGTTCCTTTTAAGCTTTGAAAAGCTCCGCTCCCCTTCCGCATTCGTTCCAAATATCGATAAATAAATTCTTAACACAATATTTACATTAGGAAAACTGGTAACTAGTTTATCATTTATTTGTGCAATTATCATTTCCTTCACTGATTTTTTATTCCCATACATTCGTGAAAATAATAAAAACTCGTCAACAAATGCATGTTCAACATCTGAAGAATATATTTGCACTAACTGGTTTGCTTTCGAAACTATTTCATTATTTGTTAAACTTCTGTCCACCAAAAAATTAAACCTTTCATATAACATTTGATATGCTCCAAGTCACTTACGCATTTCAATTATAAGTCTATCTACTATTATATAAAAAGATTCTATACGAAATTTGTCTCTTGCACTTAGCCTCAAGCTAGGATCTGTGTTGTCTAAAACTTCATCAAAAAATCTATTTCGTGTTCGTTTACGTTGTGTATATTCTTTATATTCGGAGGATGTAAGCTTTTTGCCATGGTTTCAAATTTATCAAACTCTAAACGAATATCATGAAAGTAAACTATGAGAGTATCAAATAATTTTACAATAGTGCATAATTCTATGCCAGTCTCCTGCAGAGCTTTATTGAAAATATTATTATTTTGTAATAAATCATTCCAAATAACACACATCAATGCTGTTTCAAAATTGTTCAACTTTTTTATTAAAGATTTCGCTTCCTGCACAGCCACAGCAGGTTGACGTTCGCTTTCAGTTATTTCAAACAATGCTTGTTGAATTTCTGAATAATTCATAATTAGAGCCTTAGTAGCATCATGTCGAATAGACCATCTGGTTTCTGATAAATATTTAACAACACAAGTATTTTCTTTCATATTGTCTTTAAATTTGGACCATCTTTGTGGTGAAGCACAAAAAAAAGTGTATATTGCTTGTAAAATTCCAAAAAACTTTACTGCTTTCAAGCAACACTCCAGAGCAGCACATGGAACCCATTCAGCCAGACTATTTATTTCTCTAAATCTAGCTTGTACACCTGCATATATGCCGCTCATATTACTGGCGTTATCATATGATTGGGACCTGCAATTTCTAATACTTATGTTATAATGTTCCAAAGTATGTCGTATAATGTCGAATAAATATTTTCCATCGTGTTGTTCAATTGCAATAAATTTTAAAAATCGTTCAACCACATTTCCACATTTAAGTACATACCGAATGATCACGGTAAGCTGGAGTTGAATCAATGCTGATTCCATAATATTTTATTTCAGATATTATCTGCGTTGTAACTTTAGATCTTAGTATACTGTTATTGTATTCGTTGATCTATATTTGTTTTTTTTGTGTAGTTGATGAGTGATTGGGTGTGTAATAGAGATTTGAAGAGCCCAGCCGAGTCTCCAGTAATTAAACTGTCTCGGTACAGCTGGGGTGAATGTATGTAGGAATGTATAAAAATACAGTAATGAATTAACAATAACAGATACAAACAATAACTTTTATTAATGAAATAAATAAAATAATACGCACTTATATGGACTTCGTTTCGAATATAATTCTCTTCTCAGGATAGTTAGGTTTCTTTTAGTCTCGAGTATAATTTGTTTCTCAGGGTATTTTAGTTTATTTTAGATCTGAATGTAGATTGACCCGAACGGTATTTTGGTTTCGAATATAAATTAATCCGAAGGGATTCTGAATATAGATTGATCCGAAGGATATTTTGTTTTCAGGTATAAGTTAATCCGAAGGGTATTTTGGTTTTCTTTAGTTTCGGATATAGGCAAATTCGAAGAGTATTTTGTTTTCGGATATCTTTTGCTTTCTTTTATTTCGGCTATTTATTAGGATCTTCGTCTTTTATTCGTTTTTAGTCTGGTAGATTTTATTTCAAAGCTGTTTCTATCGTTATTTTTTGGTTTCTTTCAGTTGTATATTTTCATGGAGTTATTGATTTTTTTTCGTTTTGTCAATTTTTATATAGCGATAATTTACCATAGTAAATTATCGCTATATAGTATATTTTATTCCTTTGCCATTACGGCTTACCCTCAATAAAATAACAAGGTGTCGCGAAACCTTGTTTAAAAATAAATAAAATGTATGACTGTACATTACATATACCAATAAATTCTTCACATATAGCATTAGATAAATAGGAAACATTTCCTCTTCCGGCATTTGCATGTCTTCGAATATGTTCTTTTAAAAAAGGATCAAATTCGGCTATAAGATCGATACAACCAAGATAATTTCCATTATTAGAACAATTATGAATTTCATTATCGCCCCGAAATGGCAAACCTCGTTCAGAAAGAAATTTTATTACGGCAACTATTCTCTTTAAAACTTCAATTCAGTAATTACACAATTTTTCTTTCTCTTTCTGTATCTCTATATCAATTCTACTGTTCTTCTGTAATTGAAACATAGATGACACTGCGTCAAGGTGATCTTTTGATTTTTCATGTGATGTAAACCTGGATATTGCATTTTTAAGATCATCAAATCCATTTATAAGTTGGTTGAGGATTACGTTCACTCTAGGGAAAAGCTTGCAGATATAACAATGTACTCTTCCATTTGATGGAGAATATATAAGCCAGTCTCTTTCGATTGCTTCCCCATTTGTTAATTGCCTCATAAAATACTCTTTACGTGGATATCTGATTTTGTCTCCATATTTTCTACCCTTCAAGAGAAAATAGAATTCTATATTTTGTGAAGGCTTATTTTCAGAAAAATAATTTATGAGATATGGAGTAATAACCCAATTAGCTGGATCAGTATTATATTTTAAGTTTAAATTAACTTTTGATATTTCATTAGATATTTCTATTATTTTATCCTCTGATGATGTAAATATTTCGGCAGAAGTTCGGTCTTCTTCTACCTCTAACTCACATCTATATGTATCTTGTTTATTAGCATCTTCCGTACCAGATGATAATTGTTCTGAAGTTTTATTTTGATTTTGGTCTTCTGGACCAATAAATTCGGTTACATTTGTAGAGCAGCTTTCATTATTTCCTCTTGTTTCCGTTATATATTTGAGTAGTGAACCTTTCATTTTTTTCAATGCTTCTTCTTTGACTATTTTCTTTTTACGCTTTTCGGAGCCCGATTCATGTTTCCTCTTATATCCGTCAGACATTTTACTTTCTTACTTTCTTATTTTTAATTTACTTACTTTTAATAAGTAACCCTCCGCCAGATGATGGGCGGGGAAGATGTTCGACGAGTACGCAATAGAAAATTCTTGAAATCGGCTATTGATCTCCTTTTCGGTTTATTCTTTATGAAGGGCAGACACCTGCTCCTTGATCAGAGCTCGCTGTGCTCTACTTTCCTCCAGTAAGCTGTCCCTACAAAGTTCAACGCATATGAGGTTTTTGTTGGCCTATTTCATTTGGATTGGCTAAACCAGGTGCCCTTCAAATGTTCAATTTTCCTCTTGAAAAGCCGGATATCCTCGTGGCATCGTCGAATTTCTACGTTTTTATGGGCACAAGAAAGCATGGCTTCAATACATTCTTCTAGGTGATAGAGTATATAATAATTTTTGGAACATTGGGAATCAAGTATATTTAGTCGAGACATCCTTCACGAAAAAGTTGCGTCTTGATTCAACTAAGAAGATTCCGAAAATAAAATCCTCGAAAAGTTTCTTGGTTCTCCCAGGAATTAAGAAAAGGTAAAATCAATCGATAACTCAAAAATTCGGCTGTCCGACGGACTTGAAATATTTTCAACGATTCTATTTATGNTGTTATTGCGTCAACTATGAATATTTGTTTAAATAAACTCATTTGATTAATATATAGAGCCAATATAAATAGAGATATTAATACCATTGTTTTAGTTTTATATGTAATTAAAATCAGAGATCTCGAATCTTTGTTTTAAAAAATTATTTTTCGCGCGCAATTTAAAAAATATTAACTATTTCTAATTAAATTTTCAAAACAATGAAACATTTATTAAAAACTATTTGAAATATATACACAATTCGTTAAGTAGAATGTTTACTGTTTGTTTTCTTTTGTAAGTAATACATTCTTGACATTGATATTGACAACATGAATCTTTTAGTAATTAAGTTTGCTTTTCATATCCATACATCATAAATTTATGGTGAAAAATAATGCGCTCCATGTTAATCCCAATTGCCTGAAATATTTTGGCTGGTGCAATTTCCGGAGCATAATTTATAATTTCATCTTTGATTTCCGGATAAATCTCAACCACTTTATTAATTAGAATTTCTATTTGATAATCTAAACATAATTTAAAAAGTTTAAGAATAAAATATATTTATTTACCGATTTCAGAAACTTGTGACATTGTAATAAATGAAATAAATGTTACAATATTTATAATTTTGTGAACAAATCAAATCATTTGCATCATTTTTAATTTTGTTGACAATCCAATTATAATTTAGAGTTTTTAAACCAAGTACAACTATTTTTCCACTAGAAAACAAGTTTACACACAGTGGGTTATAAGACATGAGACGCAAACCCGGGAATATTTCTGGTTCATGTACACATTTTGTTTTCTTTGACAAATATTGAAAATTAATTAGTTGTTTGATATCAATAGTAATTGTACAAGATTGAAGATGAACATCTTTAATATTATAATGTATACTTTCAATAGGTTTTTTGCAACCCATTATTCGACATTAACCCGTCTTGAAGAATATAATTTCCACTTACACAGTTTTATCTATTATTTGCTGAGGTTTACCATAAGGAAAATTCATATTTTGTATAACTTTTAATGAAACCCGTCCACGGTAATTAATATTTACTAACATTATTGAAAATAATGGATAACTCTAGGTAATTATATTGATTATTTTAAATTTTAAATATTATTATGACAACCAAATTATGATATCATAACAACACGATTTTTAAACAGAAACATTTATTTAATAAAAATAACATAAGATATTAAGATTTCATTACAATTTTCCACTTACAATCTTCCATATAGGTAATATTGCTGTACTTGGCGCTATTTTATAACCTTGAATGCGAATTTTCATATTCCATTTAGCATGAGGTTTAAATGGGATTTGATTCTCGTCTTCATCATAAAATTTCGTTGATGGACCGCCTATGAATGAACCATTTTCATTAACTATAAGTTGCTTGTTGATTCGTCCAAATATTGTAGTAATCGCTTCTTGATCTTCTCGAGAGAATTCTTCAATCCAGTAATTGTAACTAGTTTTCACTAGTTCAACAGGAATCAACAAATTGTAATTGATTGGATTGACTAGTAAATGTATTTGATGCTCATAAAAAATATAAGTTGCTTTAAATAACGGTTGCTCATTCTTCATATTCAACATTTGAAATAATGATAAACTTTAAGTTCTATACACACACTGTCTCACATGCATCTCTCATTTGTTTATTTTATCCACAAATCAAATACTTGTTACATTAACCAATCAAAATATGCATTAGTCTTGCATATTAATTTCAAGATACATTCATTTTTACAATAAATGAATACATAATCGCCATTGTCAATGGTTTAATTTATAAAAGTGATGATCAAACAATAAAATGTTTATTAAAAATAATAAAAGAAGTAGAGCTTCGATGTACCATTGATTTCTCGTCTATTTTATCATCAGAAGGTAATCAGGAAAAAACATTCAAGGATGTCTTTGAATCGTTGTTTGAGGATGGTATATGTTGGTCTAAAGTCATCGTTAGCTTAATGTACGTCAGAAACATTCTTATTTTATGTCCAAATAAACATCCAAAATATATGAACTGGTCAGTGCAAGAAATTACAAAAATTTACCCATGGATCAAAGAAAATGGTGACTGGAAATATATAAAAAAATTAGAGTTACATTTTTGGTTAAGAACTATGTTTAAACGTTTCATTATATTTTTTGTCAATTTAATAAAAATTTTTAAACTTTGATAGTTAATTTAACTTGCATCAAATTCATATTTATTAGTTATATATTAATAATAACATTCTAGATCAACCTAGAATGTTCTAGATCTTTTCTAGAACATTCTAGTTGATTGGTAACAATAAATATTTAGATACAATAATTAGTTATTATTTATCTATGAACAAAATCTATGAATAAAAAGAATATTCTTAGTTATATAAAAAAATTCTAGAAGATTCTATTTGGTTGTTAACAATAGTTGCTTAGATAATTAACTATTGTTTTAATATTACATTTAAATTTCAATTAATCAATACATTTTTATCTAACAAGTAAGATTTTATTTTGCTCTTGTTAAATATTTATTTTCTTTTCTTTCATATACTATTCAATCAAAATAAAAGAAGAAGAATGCTAAAGATTAATAAACAAATGGTAAACGTTATTTATTATATATATATATATATATTATATATATATATATATATATATATATATATATATATATATATATATATATATATATATATATATATATATATATATATATATATATATATATATATATATATATATATATATATATATATATATATATATATATATATATATATATATATATAAAGTTTTTCGTTTAGAAAATATGTTGCGATATGGATCATGGAAATGATATGGAAGATTTATATGATAAATGTTAGTTATATATTTTTATAATAAATTAAATTTTAATTAAATACTATTTTTTTAATATATTTTATAATAAGCTAAATGTTCATTTACCCACTTTCATTTACATTTATCATAATAATACATTTAAATTAATTTTTTTAATGATGTTATTACATTCCAGTATTAATTTTATAAGTTTCGATTCTATGTTTAATTACAATAAGAAAAGCTTTCAAAATAAATTTCAATTTGTAAAATCGAAAACCCTTCAATTTAAATCGAAAATAACCGGTAATATTTTTCCAATTGCAAACTGGCTCACTAATCAAATAAAATTCAAATTCTATAAGTTTGAATTCTGCTTTGAAAGTTTTTGACTAAATTATATTACTTTTAACTTCAAGTAGCAAGCATATAATAAATTATTATTTATATGGTAAATTGCTGACCGGACAGACAAAATAAATCCGACTAAGGGTACTTAGGGGTAGTCACCTGGGGTTGAAACATAGTCTATGACCTGTCCCGAGTCAAATGAGGGCCAAGTGTAAAATTTCAGCACCATAGGTCCGACGGTGGGGAATTCTATAGAAAACAAACAAACTTTCATCTTTATATATTAGATTTTAATTAAGGATGATTATTTTTTATATATATTTTTAATAAATTAAAATTGAAAAAATGGATACAAATCTTTTTGAATTTGAGATTTTCTTTGAGATTTTCTCCATTGGGTGTCTTTTAAAATATAATTAATATTATATTTAAACAAATTTAAACATAAATGTTTTTTTTAAAAAAATATCAAAATGGTAAAAAATGACAAAAACGATAAAAATGTCAATTGGATCGTCTTATTTATAATATTAAACTAAACAACATTAATCTTTTTTTAATAAATTTTATAATAATTTTAATTTATTTTTAATATTATTTAAATAATATAAACATTACAAGTTATTGTTTTTGCTATCATCAGTATTATATAGGAGACGCAAAGAATTCTTTATGTACCAATAAGAATACAATATTACTGATCTAGCTTTATTGCATACTTTCCATGGTACACTGGAGATCACATCACTTGCATAATAGCTTGTTCATAGAAATCTGTAAACACGTAAACATAACGTATGAAAATCATAATCACCTCTGCTGACTAAAAAAATAGTCAATACATAGAAACTGTTTACAAATGCATCCGTTTACCTTTAGCATTTTTAACTTATAAAGTAATGGTTTTCTGTCGAATGTCTTACACTTGAATAAAATAAACTACACATTGTTTGTGATTATAAAACTTTTTTTTCAAAATATATGGAACACAAACGGGAAACCCGAATTATTTTAATAATATAAAATTAATTTAATAAATATTTAAATCATTATTTATTTTAAGGTGTGTTATACCCAAATTACTGTCAAAACACTAGTCACAATAAAAGCTGTCATAAAATTATGCAAACATATTATGGCAAATCATATTATCAGCAAAATTACTTTTTATGTCCATATTGAGAAACTTTAAGTTCCGATCCCTACATGTCCTTTTATAACACGCATAAGACACATTTAAATCAATTTGTGATGCGTAAAGATAAGCTTTTCAAAAGAAAGATTTCCACTCACTTAATTAAAAATAAAAAAGCAAGATTGAAGAAAATAGAAAATGCAATATCGAACTCAGAAATAATTGAAATCATGGATTCGGAGGAAGAAGATTCGAGGCATGAAGAAGCTGGAAGTTCAAGGCGTGAAGAAGCTGGAAGTTCAAGGCTAGAAGAAGTTGGAAGATCTGAAGAAGAAGAAATTGATATAATAAATGGATCGTTTGAAATAATAGAAGAACTAGATTTCAATGATCAAAGCGAAAATATATCCAATGTTGACAGTGATAGTACTGACTATGCAGATTACTACTCACTAGTTGATGACTTTCAAACAGGAGCAGGAATATCAGATGAACCGGAAATTGAATGTGATTTATACAGAACACATAGAATTATCACACTGGACATGTCCTGTTATAATATACAAAAAATAGTTATTCCACCAACGTTGTTGATAAAATTAAACGCTTGTATAAATGAAATGAAGAGCGTTAAGATACAGTTCGGGATCAATGCAGAATTCGTCAAAGACGGTGAGCTGAAGACTGCAAGAATTTCAAACAGAGCCACAAAATTAACAGATGACTTTTTAGATGAAGGAATCGAAAGTTTGAATGAGAAAATTGCTATTAGATCGGAGTTGGGTAGCAGTTGGCGTCTTAACAGGATACTGAAGGTTAATTTTAAAATAACAAAGTCTGCCGAAATTAGTCGATTGTCTGGACATCGACATATAAGAACCCCGGCATCATTAAAGAATAAAATCATAAACATCCAAAATCAAGACAATCTGTGTTTTATCTACAGCGTTTTGTCTATATTGAAATACGAAGACATTCATGAAAACCGTAACAGACCGTCACAATATTATCGGTACATGAATGAATTAAATTACGATTTGGAAAACCCCCCGACAACATTGAATGACATAAAGAAATTTGAAGATCAGAATCCAGGATCAATGTTCTCTCATACGATTCGGATGATACATATTTAAATAATGATGATGATGTTGTTATGAAACATCCGAATATAGACATAATTCGGAGGACAAAGGTTAAAGATGTTACACCAATATATTTATTATTACTAAGTGAAAGTAATAATTATCATTACGTTGGAGTACCTAATATCAACAGGTTAATGAACTATCATGTATCCAATAATTGTACAGTTCGAATTCAATGTAAATTGTCTAAATGGATTTCGGAGACAATTGACATATGAAAGACATCTGGCTTTATGTAAGAAAAATCAGCTTGGAACAACTTTGTACGTTATGCCAACAGAAAAAGAGCTCAGATTCAAAGATTGGTCGAAGAAAGTAACTCCACATTTCGTAATCTATGCTGATTTCGAATCTATTTTACCAGACGATCAGCAATACCATCAGAAACACTTACCGATTTCAGCTGGACTTTTGCTGATAAACAATTTTAGATCTCTCCAAACTAAGAATGTATAAGCTGCAGTATATAGAACTACAAAAGTATCGTGAACAGTTCAATTGTGAGATTAATATAGCAGCAGGGGATACGGATTCGTTCTTCTTGGAAATTAAGAACCTTAAATTGCAAACATTATTAGAAGCTATGATCCAAGATAATCTATTGGATACATCTAATTATAATTCGTCTCATCCGCTGTATAACAGAAGATTGGATTCTGTTATAGGAAAGTTTAAGGATGAAAGTAAGGCTGTCCTATATGATGAATGGATATTTCTTCGGCCAAAGCTTTATAGTTTGTTTGGTGGTCCAAAGAAAACTATTAAAGCCAAAGGTATTAGATTGAATGAAACTGAGATAGATCATCAATCATACATCGATTGTTTTAATGGAATGGAAATACCTAAAGTCATACAAACGGGTCCAAAAATCATCAACTTTACACATTTAAATCAACAAAGTTGGCTCTGTCAAATAAGGATGATAAAAGGGTATGGGTGGGTAGGAACAAAAGTTTTGCATATGGACACTATGGTATAAATATTGTTGATAAGGATGATAATATATTTGCATGATTATATGTGAAATCAACTGTCAAATTTCCTCAAACAGACATTCTATTATTTGTATATAAAGAGTTGTTATTGTTATTTAATAAAATATTGTACAAAAACTGTGTTATTTTAGTTATTTTTGAAAATAAAGAAATGAACACCAACTAATATTTATTAAACTCAAAACATAACCAAACAATACAATGTTGTCCACATGTAACTGTTAGCGGTTCTTGATAACGAATTCTATTGTACACGATAGGTTTTGATAATTTCGACAACTTCGACACTAACAGAGGCGGATAATAGTAACCCATCGGATCAAACACTTTAATCTTTTCAGGTTTAACAGATACTGCTAGCCAATGTTCGCCATCAAGACTTGAGGATTGGGTATTATAGCATTGTTACTTTCAAGAAAAGGGATTTTATCCAGCGGATAAACTCCTAAAAACCTGTCTCCAAACAGATTTGTTGCAATACAATTAAGCTGAACAGAACTAATCAAGTAAATCTTTTATCAGAAAGTAAACTTACTCCATACTTCATCTTTGTTTAAACTAGAATTGACCGATTTGCTGAAATCTGTATTGCGCTTTCAAAAACTCCATAAATAATTACATATACAGGAGATGTTAAAGCATTGTTGAATTTAATATCAAGTCTCAGATTTCCATTTTGTGGCAATTGACTTTGATTCCAATCAAAGTTTGGAGCCAAAATGAATGTAAAGAAAGGATATTTGGTCTTAAAATCTACAATGTCGATTCCACAATTTAAATTCTTGTCTAAATAACCCATATTTCGAACTATAGATTGCAGCATAGTTATCGTTGTCAAACTCTTGAGTATATGTTTCACGATAATCGGAATTTTTCGATAAAGTTAAAGAAGTTATACTGAAATGTGCGAATTTTGAGCTAGTTTCTGTATATGAACCATTATATTGTGCTTCTGATTGGAAGGTTACAAGAATAAAATTTGGCAAACGTTTATCACCAAATATTTGTTCTTTATAAAAATGAAGATGAATCTTTACTTATTGCAAAGGCAACAATTTCTTTGGTTGCCTTGAATGCAATTGCATGTTTTGAATTAAGACCAATCTGATGGCCTGCCAACACTGATGACTCAACTCGTACACGGCGAACCATTAATTTTGCATCAACCAACTGATATTTTGGTGATGCTCCAGCTACAGATGTATCCAAACAAAATTTTGAGTCTGATCTCTTCATACGAATATGTACATTAACTCCTGGAAGTAAATATTTAGGCTGATCCATAAAATCTAGTTGTAATGATGAACACATTGAAAACAGTCTTGATTTCGCAATCCATGTTTTCCTAAAATCTTTACTTCCATAACCCATCGGCGCAAGACAAATACTTTTTGTATCTCCGTTATAGTTTAAAATTGTTTCAATTAAAGCTTTGTGTGCATATGTGTTGTTGCCATCTTCGATTTTGATATTATTAAAACCCAGAATAACATCTTTAAATAGAGTATAAAACATGTAGTTGGTTGGTATTACATCAACACCATCTGCCAGATCTTTATCTACAACCTTCAGTTGAATGGATAATAGAGTGTCATTCAAATCTAAATATTCAGTCTGTGAACCATTAACAAAAAATTCTACATCATTTCTTGAATCAGTAATTGAATTCATAGGAAATACATCTTCAAATATTCCATTTTCAATTACTACTTGTGGAGATGGACGATCAAAAATACACAATTCAGTTTTACCGGAGATCATCATTTTCGAATATTGTTCCACGACCTTTCCATCTTTTGTTTATACGAGATTTTCGTAGCTTACTCAAAATTTATTGTGGTGTTGATGTTGGAGGTTTTTTAGTTTCATTTGGTTTAGAAATCTTTGCTGCACTTGGCATCAATTTCCCAATTTCATTCATTGTATGTCGTTTCAATGTTGGTAGTATTTTTTGATCTTTCATTATCACATCCTTTGCTGTTCTCATGCCAAATGAACCAATCTTTTTAAGTATTGGAAGTGCGAACCTTCTAATTGTTTGCAACCACCCGGATCCATATTGCTTACCCATAAAATATGGTAATTCTCCACCAGTATCACCAGTATCACACAATATCAGGATTAGACATTCACCTTTCGAAAATGTAAAGTCAAATGGGTTTTTGAATCTTTTGAAAAGTTCATCAATTTTCCAGAATCATCACGTATATTAATTTCTATTATTGTTTATACATGATGTTGCAACAGATAAATACATAGGATTTTCAATCGTTATCTGTACCACTTCATCTTGTTCATGCTTTTCAACCCATACCGCTTTCAATAGAGGAACACTTACATCACCAACAATTACAGATTCAACAATATTACTATAAATGAACATTTGCTGATGAAGTTTTATTATTTTTGGTTTCGATGTTCCTTCGTTAACTTTTAAGTTTTGTATATACGTTTCTTTTGATAATCCTAATGTCTTTACCAAATTAGAGTCAAATTTCAATTGGCCAACAGTCGGATTCATTTAAAATTTAAAAATTTTGTCTAATTCAACAACAGCAAAAATATTTGCACAATGTTTTGTTAAATAAACTTGTTAAATAAACCAAGATCTGTAATATACAAATCATCTTGAAATGTATAGCTATGCTCAACAGCTTTGTTATACAAGAATTGAAATTTGAGTATAGCATCCGTTTTTGGAAGAGTATCAATATCAAATTTCACCGTTTCATCAAAAGTGTTACGCAATAGAGTAAATCCTACAGGTGTTTTGCATCAGTTAAGGTTTCAAATAAAAATTGAAATGGTCGCTTCAAACATTGAAAGTATAAATATCTATCCTCAACATATATTATCGCATTTCTATTTGCTTGATTGATCATTTCATAGCTATCTTGAATTATCTTCACTTTGACAATTTCTGATACTGATTCCATCTTGGTATATTCAATCTTGGATTTACTGTACAACGGAAAGAGATTGTATACAAATGTAAAATCCAACAAGGACACTTCCCAACTACCATTTAAATAGATTGGATTTTGAAGTTCGACAATAAATTTACAAGCATTGTTATTTGGATGGATTAAAGGAGAGCCATTGCTGGGTAAAATCATGTAAAAATTAGTTTTATTCATTTCAACCGAGATTCCAATATCCAAGTAGGGTTTTGATAACCGTGCCATTTGACATAATATTGTTTATGCTTCCCTTTTCCTCTGGTCTTTAGAATTTCTTGTATTCTAAAAGTTGTAGGACTTGAAATAAATTGTAATTCTTGTTCATAAAATTTACCTATAATTTCATTGTTATCATAATCCTTAATGACATACATTATTGGACTCTGTTTACTGTTAATCTTCGAAATTTGGAAAACTTCGTCGCTCCAATTACTATCAAAGTTTTTAATGAAAGGAGAAGCACTAATTTTTGATATTCTTACGTAATCACTGATTTTATATTTTGCTTTCTTGGGTTTTGGAACTTGTCGAGATAACCATAATTTGACTTGATTATCATTTGAAACATCAACTGGTCTTAATCCATTTAAACCGCGGTGCGAGGAATGATTATATGAATGAATTAGATTTTGTAAAATATGTATCCATGTCTTATTGCCTTGATGTACAAAATACTTTTTCAATTTATCTCTCAATGTACGATTAAATCGTTCGACATAGGCTGCCTTATATTGAGAATGAACAGTGTAGTGATTTACATGATTTTCTTTTAGAATTTGTTTAACTTTACTGTTGTAAATTTTCTTACCCAAATCAGTTTTTAAATTATCGGGATGTCCGTCAGCAAATAAACTCTTTATTGCTTGAGCAATTTCACTAGCAGATTTAGTTTTAACAGGTATAGCTCTCGCAAATCGGCTAAATATGTCAATACATGTTAAAATATATTTGTACCTTTGTTGATACTGGAATATGGAATCATTTCCAACAAATCCGCTTGCCATAAATCATCAATACCAAATGTTTTATATGCTCTTGTTGGAAATCTTTTTAACATCGGTTTGTTGAGACTGTATGCAAGTTGGCTTGATAACCAATTTCTTGTTTCTTTCTTTGATTTCTTGATTGCTTTCTTTAGTCTGTCGATTCCACCGAAAGATGCTGGGTCTCTTGGATTTGTCCAAATTTTCTCCATTGCAACAATTTGAATTAAAATCAAGTTTGGAATTCGGTAATGAAGGACTAACACCCATTGTTTATGAACTTCGACTTCCTAATAAACCTGCTCCACTTAATAAAGATAATGCAAGAGGAATTAATGCAGCTATAAATCCTCCTTGTTGTTTATACATAATCTTTCTCATTTGTTTTTTGTTTTTGGTATTTACAAGTGATAGAAGCGATTTCTTGTGTTTTTCCAAAATATGTTTTCTTGCACTGCTAATATTTATCTTACCATGTACAACTTTCATTATAATATCAAGTAAATCATCTATCACAAATGTAGGGAATGTTTGTAAAATTATCATTCTTGATTGTTAAGGAACCTTCAGCAAAGAATTAAAATATGGTAAGCTTCTTGAAATTTTGACTTTTCTAGATGCTATAAAATCTTTAGGTTTTTGTTTTGATAATTGAAACTCTTTTGGTTCAGTGTAACTGGTTTTCAGTGGAATTTTATTTGTAATTTTCTTCTTCTTACGCTTTGCAATCAAATTCTTCAATTTCTTTGAAGGTTTGACAATTACCTTTTGAAAAGACATTATTAATCTTTTCAAGTGATCAACTTTGTTTATATACCGTTTTCGAACTCGTAATTCATCCGAACATTTTTGGGTAAAGTCTAGATATAAATATCCATGGGGAATTTTAGTTGCATCTTGAAATGCTTCTAGTAAGAACTTCCTATTATTTGGGTATGCTTGTCTTGCTAGAAAATCAATGACTGTTGCATCTCTAGGGTTTTTAAAAATTGCTAGATAATGTACATTTAAATTACGAGTTCTATGATTTCCTCCTTGATGGAAAAGATTTTGGGTTATAAAAATAACTGTAACTCCAACATGTCTAGAAATCTTTGTAAACAAATTATTAAATTCCTTTTCTTTGTTGGCTTCTTGTTATAAATCACCAATGATGATGACATCCCTCTTTTGTAAACATTTTGTCCAATCTTTATCAAACCCTTTTATAATTTTCATTTGAACTTTACAGAATTCTGAATGCGTCAAACCATTTTCAGTTTCTGGACCTCGATGCCAATATATTTTGTTGAATTTTTCAACAAACAAATTAGACTGAAGCAATTTACATACAAAAAGCGTTTTACCGCTTCCACTAAAACCGACAATTTGATAAACAGCTTCATTTTGTAATTCTATTTAAAAAGATGTACTACAAATATTGGTTATATAATGAGTCGAAAAACATGTTGAAATAGTTAATAATTTTTAAATTGCGCGCGAAAAATAATTTTTAAAACAAAGATTCGAGATCTCTGATTTTAATTACATATAAAACTAAAACAATGGTATTAATATCTCTATTTATATTGGCTCTATATATTAATCAAATGAGTTTATTTAAACAAATATTCATAGTTGAACATTTTAACAAAGATTTGAAATCTCCATTCAAAACTACTATAGAAAGCTGAAAGTCCCATCAAAATATGTAAATTTTACCATGCACTGTCATAAATAGAATCGTTGAATATATTTCAAGTCCGTCGGACAGCCGAATTTTTGAGAATTATCGAATGATTTTACCTTTTCTTAATTCCTAGGAGAACCAAGAAACTTTTCGAGGATTTTATTTCGGAATCTTCTTAGTTGAATCAAGACGCAACTTTTTTGTTAAGGATGTCTCGACTAAATATACTTGATTCCCAATGTTCCAAATTTATTCCTTAAAAATGCAAAATTTATATTGAAAAGAAATCTTTTCGTTGATTTTCATATAAAATAATCTGTGTCGACAAATAACAAATCTTGGACAATGTCTGAGTGAAATCTTTAATGTAAGAAAAGCACATCTGACTAAATTTTGCACTTTTCACTTTTTGCACTTTGCACTTAAAAATCAATATATGCGCGATAACTCATCGATCAAACGCGCAATAACTCATCAGCAGGAGGAGGGGGTATATATGCGCGATAACTCATACTGATTCATGGGGCTCACATCTACCTACTATCGGTTAAACGGCTGATACTGTGAATGCGACTATGGTGGCTTTATTGGATTTAACGTGTTTGGTAATGTGTATGAATCATAAAAGACTGGTTTGATGTTAAAAAGTTTGAGTCGATCATATTGTCATCATGCGAGGGACGCTAAATGTTCTAGCATTGTAGTTTTAGTGTAGTCTCGCAACGTGATCCATTGATTTCTGTCAAAAAAGCTGTTGTCAAGTGGCGTTAATGCGACAGAATTCATTTTATTTACTCAGATTATACATCATGTGTTTCCAATATAGTCTATGGAGTTATAATATCGATTTGTGGCATACTGTGTGATGAATTGTAATGTTTGAACGTGTCTCTACTACTGTATTAATTATCTATCGATTGAATATTGTTAAGAAAAATTATAAAGACGCTGACTCGAGCTTCTCGTGACGAGGTTCGATCAACCAAAGTACCATGAATGTGGTTAGTATATTTAAATTTTTATAAATTCATCTTTAATACTTCAATTATCTTGACTTTCAACGTTTTCTCTACCTTCCCTTGGTTCTATCCTATTTTTACCACAAAAAATGTTTCAATACTGCACATGCCTTCCCATCAACTATTGCAAAGTTCTACTTGTTAACATTTCCACAACATAACGTTGCACAACATAACCTAACTGGTCATATCTAATTTTATTCCTAAATGAAACGCTACAACATCAAAATGATCAGTTACTTTGACTCAGGAAGTCCCTTTGAATTATCGACTGAAATCGTAATGATCCAGCTTAACTGGGATACCTATAGACTTGCCAACTCTCCGGTTTTTGCCGGGAGTCTCCCGGAATCGGCTTTCGTCTCCCATCTCCCGGAATCAGATTTCGTCTCCCCACTCTCCCGGTTAGCTGTGACCAGGGAGATGTATATCTCCCGTCTTTCCATTTTTCGAATAATATTTTGTTTTACTGTAAGGAATTTCACGAACATTTGAGTAAATCATCAAAGCTATTGGAATTCAATCCGACGACAAGAAAAATACAATTTTAAAAACAAACAAAAATAGCATGATTTGTAAACTGTACTATGTATTATGGTAAAAGAATTGTTTTGTTTAAATCTTTATGGTATTAGTCATCATATAGTTAAAATCACTAACATGTGTAAACCAAAATTCATGAAAAAACACCTGTTATATTATTTCTTAAGCGTTGTACTGTTTGGCAGTTTTATAATCTCCCAGGTTCGAGGATGTGAGAGTTGAAAACCTTAGATACCTAGTCTATAAAGCAGTGAGTCTCCTTTGTCCTTGATCGGCGTATCGAGTCAGTGGCTGCATAAAATTCATAAAATTAAATCACATAAAATCAGACTACTTCTAAAAACCTAAATATTACAATGTTTACGAATGGTGAAAGAATAAATGAGCTGATGGAAATAGCATTTAATATTAATTACATATATATTACTAACATAGTCATAAAGTACAAAATTTATAATAATACGAGATATCAACATAAATAATTACAAAATTTACTATAAATCTTCTAATGAATGGCTCAAACGACCTGAAATGAAATGTAGTAAAATGGCTACCAGACTTTGAACAAACATAAAATGAAATATCGATTGAGTTGTTCAATATGTGATTGGGAAACTAACTATTGATTGAGTCGCTATTAAAATTGGAAAATTGTGATTTGGCTAGTGATAGTTTATATACTTTTTTTGGTTCTGAACCAGCCAATCAGGATCGACTAGTATGTCATTTTACCGTATCTATTTTAAACTATTTTATTTTGCTAATACAACGTTTTTGATTGTTTAATTCTATTTTTTACATTTAATTAATTGATTTTAATTTTTATTAAATTTTTGAATCCTGATTGCCTGGTCCGTTCGTCCGCCATCTTTATTTGAGGCGTTTTTCTGAACTTTGTGTTTCTTTTCCGCGATTAGTTTGTTTTAATGCGCTTATCGTATGTTTCTTATGTAACTTCCTGCAGTTTTCATTTTATAACTTTTGTTTTAATTTAATTTTTCTTATGTTTAGTTTTTACTTTGTTTTATTTGGTGTTTTTTCATAATATTTTATTTTAATTTATTTCTTTTCTTTGCTGTGTTATCACTTCAGCCGACCTTTTCATCCCTTTTTTAATTCTATTAATTTAAACAAAACTTATCCTCAAACAAGAAAGATTAAAACAAAAGAATAAACGATTTTCTAGTCCAACAGACTATATATTTTTGTGACCTTTATAAAATTCCAAGTCTGCCTAGATATTTTCTAGTGGGGTAGTGGTCTGGATGGGCCATATCCATCTACTATGTGCCATACTTTTTGTGACCTACATAAAAATCCTGTGTTTTCGGGAAAAAAGAGAAAATCCTCAGCATGGGGTTGGAGGGGGAATTTTGTCCCAGCGGGCCCATGGTTTGGCTGGACCATATCCCACTAACATATTATTTATTTTACTTTTTTCTCGAAATCTTGAAAATGTCTTTTTTAAGTTACGGTTTGCTATTTTCAACTTGAAAAATTGGGAAGTAGTTCAAATTATTAAGCAGATTTATTTATTAAGGATTTATTTCTGTTTACTTACTTTGTTAATTTGTGTTGATGTTCTGTAACAATTTGTGTTCATTTAATAATCTATAATTTAAAAATAAATTTTAATTCATTCTGTTGTTTTTAAAAGATTAATATACATAATTATATAAAAATTAATTTTTTTAATTTTCTGAAACAGGACAATCAGAACTATTTTCATCTGTTTACTGAAAAAATTTTAAAAGGCTCAAAATACGCAATGCGAAAAAATAAAAGTATTTACCATCATTTACAATATCGTTGTAATAAAGAACATATATTTCATACACATCAAATTACTCCCGATATAGATCAATTTTACAACGTAAATAGTAATTCTCTTGCAGAAAATAAAAAATCTATAAAAATATTAAATTCCAAATCATCAAAAACGAAAATTTCCAAAAAATTAAATTATAAGCAATTTAAAATTACCCATAAAATGATGATTGATTATTTCAATAATTTGTCATCAGGAACGTGGGTACCAGTTCATGTAATATTACTTGAATCTCTAATTGATGTTACATGGCAAAATGGAATTATAGCTCATCATGTTCCAAGTATATCATTGATACCAGAAGTATATGACATTGACGAGCATGATTTCTTTCCCGGAGATTTTGTATCATTGAAAGAATGTAAGTTATTTATATTTCAATTATTGTTTTCTGTTTTAATTGAATAAATTTTACATCTATTTTAAATATAATTTTAAGTCATTAAGAGTAGATAGATGCAAGCACACTGCATCATATGGGTATCACTAATCTGTGAAGCGATGAGTCATCGCGATGACTCTTTGATCTGATCTGGCGTGAGTCAGGCTACAAGATTATATGTGATAATCTTTGTTATGACTCATGGTATTTGTTCTACAGTTTGCCAAACATGTCATGTTAAAGTCAAAAATTCAGCTTTTTCAAAAAACCGTGTGAGCGCACTAACTCAAATTGAAATAACCTTTTCATGAAAATACATATGATCATTATTATAAATTCAAACGGCAAATCGACTTATTTATGGTGTTCTTAGGCGTAGGAGTGAGACTAGAAAAGGGCTAAAAGTTGACAAAGTTATGAAATATTTACAATTTTTTTAAAAATTGTAGATTGAGTATTAACTGTGCTATGATAAATATATGTGTTGACTTGAATCCAGAACATTATTTTAAGACTTAATACCCGCATCACTGGCCTCGACATACTTGTAATCGAAATTTTAATAAATGGTTTTTAAAATATTTTATTCAACGCTGAAAATTTGTTTGGAAATTATACAATAAATATTTTAAAGTGGTACAAATGTATAATTCAAGACATGAACTATATATATATATATATATATATATATATATATATATATATATATATATATATATATATATATAGTTAATTTCACCATTGTTAAATTTCAACAAATACTATAAGACGGCCCAGGAAATATAGGGTCAATATATGTGCCGAAGAAAGGCAATAGATACGAGATGAGACCAATTCAATCCAAAACAGTTCAATCAATCCAAGTCAATTGAAAACAATCTGAAAACATGACAATTAACTATACTTTAACTATTTGACAATTTATGCATATTTTTTATATTCTTTATCAACTATGTGGATATTATTTATGTGTATTTTTATTTTGACAATTAATTACGATTATTTTATTCCTTAATTGTTTGACAAATATGTATGATCAGTTATATATATTTTTATGGTATCGGGTGTGGTATATATTTATATATTATGTATCTGTGTTTTAACGGTGGAATACCACTAAGAAATGATATTGAAAAACTAAAGTATACCACAAATAATAGTTGCCAGGCAGGCTATTTGATTTAGTCATGCAGAATTTAATCTGAAATTTATCAAGCATGTGATGAATGTGATAAAATGTTAGATAACGTCTGTAAGTTAAATGCACTTTGTTTTAAATCAATACAAATTTTAGCAATGAGAGTTAGCAAGAAGTTGATGCCGCATCAGAAGCAAGTCATGATGTCAATAAGCAAAGAAATACGTCCAATTTGCAAAAGTTTATGCAAGATGTATTCCATGAAATCATGATCAAATGGCCCGATGGAGAGATTACTACATTTTGAGAAAATAATGATAGATTACCGACAAAATTCAGAAGAGTGAGAAACCCTTGGATATTATTTTGTAAATTAAATATAATAGGGTTGGGTGGGTCCTCTTTATCCCTTAATTAATACGTATTTACAAGCTGATCGTCGTGGTTGGCGGTTGTAATCCAACTAGTGGGAGGCTTCTGTAACTTCTTGTTAGTGAATTAATTAATTTGGTTATAGTGCCAATGACGCATGTATTTTGTAATGTATTTTTTATACATTTCGAATGTGATGGTAGTTGACTACCCAGACATGCTAGGCGTAATGTTCCGTACGGAGAACTATGATGCCCAGGTTCTTCTGACCCCACTTGGAGGAGGCACAGACGACCCTTGTGGACGCGAACAAATATCCACCGTGTCTTTCAGGCACAAATATTTGGTCACTGCTCATTAGGCCTGGCATAAATGCATACTAAAAGCATACTAAATGCATAAACTTTGCCTTGTTCTCTCTTGTCTTGATTTTTATCGTTTAAATAATTATAAAAATAGTATGGGGGTTTAAAATGGGTTTATAAGTTTTAAAATTATTTATTAACCCTAATAAAACGCACATTTATATGCTTTAAGCTCGAAAACCCTTGCGACCAATACCCATAGGGGGACAGAATATCTTGTCGGATAAACTCTGACTATATGCTAGTCTTTATTGATACCTCAAAATACAGATATTCATAAATTTGCTGAATGTGAAATAAATATGTTTCTTGCTAAATATCCTAAGAATTTACTAAAGAATGACATTTCGAAGAAATAATGTTTTCCTCAATATAAATTAGTTTCTAAAATAATCCCAAAGAATTGTTCTATGAATTTTATTAGAAACTACCCCTAATTAATCATATATTAATAATTTTAAATATTATCCTAAATATGTTTCTAGTTAAATGATGAAAATAATTTATATATATATATATATATATATATATATATATATATATATATATATATATATATATATATATATATATATTATATATATATATATATATATATATATATATATATATATATATATATATATATATATATATATATATATATATATATATATATATATATATATATATATATATATATATATATATATATATATTTAAAATAACCATGTATTTTTCACTAAATGGCCTAAACAATTGCTATGTGATATCTAAGTAATCATGTTTTTCTTAAATTGTATTGTTACATATTTTAAAATAATAATAATAATAATAATAATAATAATAATAATAATAATAATAATAATAATAATATGCCAGGGTTAACTAATATAATTGTATGAATAATAAATACAAGTACATTAACTTTATTAACATTCTAATAAATGTGCATAAGACACTAGAAATTTTTATTGAGAACTTACATGTATGATATTCATTAATTCAGTGTTGAACAGGCTTGACAATTGCGAACAATCTTCTCGTGACACTTCGAACAAACAATTACTTGACCACATGGTAAAAAATCAAAACTTGATTTTCTTTACAAATTGAACAAGTACCTTTTCTTAACATCGTTCAGTTTTTCCGTTAGCTTATTTTCAATGAAATCGGCTTACGCTACCCGTTAATAAATTACCTATATCCCGGTTTCAACCTTAAATACATGCAACTCCAAAAGTATTCATTCAGTGAATTATAATAATAATAATAAAATCTCCCGCGCGTGTTAAAATAATATTTGAAATTATAATAATATTGATGATGATAATAATAATAATAATAATAATAATAATAATAATAATAATAATAATAATAATAATAATAATAGTAATAATTATAATAATTTGTTGAGTGTGAGCAGTACCCTGGTGACCATTACCCATATGGGGACAGAATATCTTGAGTAGGTAGTTAGTAGCGCCCTGTCGCAATTACCCACCCCCCGTGGGAGGGGGGGGTCTGCTGCAACTTTTGATTACGCAATTGCGGCAACTTACTTTTTTTGCTTTCAGGAATTTTTAGTACAAAATTTTTTTTTATCAGACTATAGTGAAAGGGTCTTGATTGATCCAGGGATTTTAAATACAAAATTTTTTTTTCCAATAGAAAAGGTAGTCTACACTAAAAAATCATAGAATTTTCAGACTATAGTGAGGGGTCTCCATGGTCCTGGGATTTTCAATACAAAAAAATTTTTTAAATACCAAAAGGCAGTCTTCAATAAAAAAGCATGGATTATTCAGACTATAGTCTACATTGATCCAGGGATTTTCAATACAAAAAGGCGGTCTTCAATAAAAAAGCATGGAAATTTCGAATAAAATTAAGGTGGGTCTCCTTGATTCTGAGAATTTCAATAGAAAAAGGTATTTTTCAATACAAAAAGGCGGTCTTCAATAAAAAAGCATAGAATTTTCAGACTATAGTGAGGGGGTCTCCTTGGTCCTGGGATTTTCAATACAAAAAATTTTTTTCAATACAAAATCATTAAAAAAGCCATGGTAATTTAAGATCTCAGGTTATTTTCAATACAAAAAGGCGGTTTTCAATAAAAAACAGTGGTAATTTAAGGTCTCAGGATATTTTCAATACAAAAATCCGATTATCATCAAAAAAGCATAGAATATTCAAAGTAAATTAAGGTGGGTCTTCTTGGTCCTGAGAATTTCAATAAAAAAAGGTGGTCTACACTAAAAAAGCGTGGTAAATTTTTAAAATAAAGCAAATTATGGGTTCAAATTATGAAATTAAAGTAAATTATGGGTCTAATAATTGAATTAAAGTAATCAATGGATTCAAATAAGTTAATTATGGTCTAAATAAGTAAATTAAGGTCCAAATTTTAAAATTAAAGTAAATGATGGGTCTAATAATTGAATTAAAGTAATCAATGGGCTGAAATAAGTAAATTAAGGTCCAAATTTTAAAATTAAAGTTAATTAAGGGCTCAAATAAATTAATTAAGGTTCAAATTTTTAAATTAAAGTAAATCAAAGTCCAAAATTTTAAATTAAAGTAATGAATGGGCTCAAATAACTAAATTAAGGTTCTAAAAAATTAAATTAAAGTTAATTAAGGTTCAAATTTTAAAATTAAGTAATCAATGGTCTAAAATATTAAAGTTAAAGTAATATTTTTAAATTAAAGTAAATTAAAGTAATAATTTTTAAATAAGTAATGTAATATGTAAATGAAAGTAAGATTTTTAAATTTATTATCAAAAGATTAACAAAAGATTAGCAAAACTAGCTTGTTATGTAATAAAATAGTTTAAATTATATATCCTCCTCACTTATATCCCCCGATTCTCAATATTCCACTAATTATTATCACTTATATCCCTACGATTTTCCACTAATTAATCACTTGTTTCCCCTGATTTTCTATTAATTATTCACTTATAAACCCCACCCCCTGTTATTTAATCAATTAAATTCCGCCGATTTTGATTAATTATTCACTTTAAACATCCCCACAAATATTTCTTTTAAAATTTTTTTTATTAAAGTGATAATTTTTAGAAAATAGTTGCAATACATCGATTCTTATCTTCATCTTATCTATGCTACTTCTCAGTATTTACCTTCCATGGTCCATTAATGAATTATTCTACCAATTATTTTCATCCATTTGAATTTATTAATTTATCATCGAGTAATGAAGATTCTTACTACCTGAGAATAATATTGTTAATTTTATCAATGTTTAAAGAATAATTCTCTTTTCATTTTTATCCTACAATTGCTTACCACTTTAGAATAAGATTTTTTATCAAAATTTGTGATAATTTGACTGATTCAATGATAAATTAAATGGTTAATTCGTTTTATTATATGTATACTCTGAGTTTATCGGACAAGATGTTTTGACTCCCTAAGGGTACTGGTCATAAGGGTACTGGTGTGTTTTAATGCTTTTATTTGAATGATTATTTAGGCAAATTTGTTGTTTAAGGCATTCACTGATAATTTTTAGAGTTGATGGTTTTAGTAAATATTCAAGTAAATTTCTATCATTTTTATGAATTTCTATCATTTTTGTGAATTTCCATCATTTTTGTAATTTTCTATTATTTTTGCGGTTTTCTATCATTTTTGTGAATTTTTATCGTTTTTTGTGGATTTTTATCATTTTTGCAAATTTCATGTTTTTTGAATGAATATATAATAATTTAAAGTTTTAATGCTAATTCTAAGGTAAATTTAATTAATTTCTTGATAATTGGTTGTATTTTTATTGTCTTGTTTTTAATTTTAAATAAAAATTATTTTTAATGTTAATAATTAGTTTTTTACAAGTGATAGGATAAATTTTTGATGAGGATATTGAATAATTTTCTAAGAATTTCATGCTGACTGAAAGAATATTTTAAAATTTAAAGTTTTAATGGTGATAAATTTTATAAGTTTTTCAAATTTTCAAATAATGTAAATAAGAAATTAATTTTCTTTTTACCAGTTATATACTTTTAAACTTATTGATGGAATAAGACAAAAGTTTTGTTTTATAAGTCCTTTAATATTGTAATAATTATTTATTAATAAAGTAGTATGTAGTGAGGACTCCAGGACACTTTCAAGGTCATCCCAATGTCCAGATCAAATATAGGTCAATCGAATCATTTTATTTATTTATTTATTTTTTTTTTAAATTTATTTAATTCTATTTAATTTTTTTTTTTTTAATTTAATAATTAATTATTTTATTATGTTTTTTGTTTTAATTAATTTCTTTAGTTAATTTTCAATTTATTACATTTAATTAATTAATTATTTATTAATATTTTATTTTAATTACTTACGTTATTTAATTGATTTTTTTTTTTAATTAATTTTTAAATAATTTTTAATTAATTATTAAACTAATTATTATTATTATTATTATTATTATTATTATTATTATTATTATTATTATTATTATATATTTTTTTTTAATTTAAAAATTTTTTTTTATTTATTATTATTATTTTTTTTTTTATTTATTTATTTATTTTTTTTTTGTTGTTATTTTTTTACATTTACATTTAATATATTCTAACAAGAGTGTAAATTGTAACAATAATATTTCAATTTGAATAAAATTTTAATTAGTAATAATCATAAAATAAAGCTGTGTTAATTTAAAATAAAATGGGCATTAATTTTTCAAAACAAAGCAAAGTTTTTCATGATAAATAATAATTCTTACTTAAAACTAATTATCTAAATTAATTGGACAAATGAATTATTAAATGATAAAACATATTTTAATTAACGAAGTCAAATAATTCACAATATATATTTTATTATTCACATAAATTTAATTGTTAAAGTGCTTGTTTCGATTTGCATTCATTTCTAGACATAGCAGTTGCAATATGCATTTGACGAATCTTATAGTGACCGTAGGCATAGCTTTCATTAGAATTGAACCAATACTTTTTATCATCCAAACATTGGAGAGCTCGTTTTTCTGTAATGAAAGTATACAACTGATGATTAACACTTCCTATTCTCTTTTGTTGGATGCTCACTGTTCCACCATCAGTATACACTTTTTTATAGGCTTCATGGGTGATATTAGAATTTGTAAGACTTATTCCTTTGGCTTTTAGAGTGTTTTTATCGCCTTGGAGTGAGTAGCACTTGGGTCGAAGAAACACCCATTCTTTATATTGATTTCCTTTATTCTCATTCTTAACTTTCCCGATTACCGAACAAATTTTATCTGAGAACAATGGATCAGTCACTGGATAATTTGAAGTATCTAGGAGCCCATCGGCAATCATTTTTGGATACAGTTGTAAGCGTAAATCAACATTTTTACACTCTAAAAAGAAGGAATCTGTGTCACCAGCTACGATATTAATTTGACAATTGAATTCTTCTCTATAACTTTGTAGTTCTTTATATTGAAACTGGTACATGCGAAGTTTAGATAAATCACTTTAATGAAGATTCTTACCACATTCATTGTTAATTTTATCAAAGTTTAAAGAATAATTGTCTTTTCATTTTACATTGCTTACCACTTTAGAATAAGATTTTTTATCGAAATTTATGATAATTTTACTGATTCAATGATAAATTTGAATGAGTTAATTCGTTTTATTATATATACTCTGAGTTTATCCGACAAAATATTCTGTCCCCCCTATGGGTATTGCTCACAAGGGTACTACTCACATTCAACATGTCGCAAGGGTACTGATCATAAAGGTATTTAATGCTTTTATTTGAATGATTATTTAGGCAAATTTGTTTAAGGCATTCATTGATAATTTTTAGAATTGATGGTTTTAGTAAATATTCAAGTAAATTTCTATCATTTTTGTGAATTTCCATCATTTTTTTGTAATTTTCTATTATTTTTTGCGGATTTCTATCATTTTTGTGAAATTTTATCGTTTTTTGTGAATTTCTATTATTTTCATGAATTTCCGTAATTTTTTGTGAATATCTGTAATTTTTGTGGATATCTATCATTTTCGTGAATTTTTAATAATTTAATGCTAATTCTAAGATAAATTTAATTAATTTCTTGATAATTGGATGTATTTTTATTAACTTGTTTTTTAATTTTAAATAAAAATTATTTTCTATGAGGTTAATAATTAGAGTTTTTACAATAATCAAGTGATAGGATAAATTTTGATGAGGATATTGAATAATTTTCTAAGAATTTCATGTTGACTGATTAAAAGTTTTAATGGTGATAAATTTAATTAAATTTAATTAAAGTCTTGATAATTAGTGGTATTTTATTGATTAGTTTTTAAATTTTAAATAAAAATTAATTTCATTGACAATTAGGTTAATAATTAAGTGATAGGTTTAATTTTTGATGACTCTGTAATGCATTTGAATAAATAATTTTTCAATAATTTTCTAAGAATATTTCCATTTATGCACTTTAAAAAACATAAGCTAAGAAACCAGTTAACTTTATCAAGGACTTTAAATTTACTTGATAATTATTGTAAGATACTGAAATTTAGTTTGCTGTTATTGCTTGAAAATGATTGGCTGAATCGATGAAGAATCGATGATGAATCAATGAATATATATAATCAGTAGTTAGGTATTTGATGGGTAAAATATTTGCAGGAAATAATGAGTTTATTATGTCTTTGTTAGCGTCAAAATGTGTTTTTAAAATATATTTAAATTTTAAAATACCGCAACGTAATATATATATTTTTTCTTACCCTTCCTTGATTTTGATTGGTTAGTGGGCTCTTATTATTTAGCTTCTAAATTATTTCAATGGAAGAATGTCTGGTGTCAGTTAATGAAAAGTCATATTTTTGAAGAATTCTCTCTAAGAATTTTAAGACTGAATTGAATTAAAGGGGATATAACCTCAAGTGGGTAGAATTAAAGGATATATTCGGTTAGATGTTTAAAAGGGTAGAAATATTTGGTGAGAGATCGGTTAAGATGGAAATATATGATTTTTAATGGGGATATAGTCGGTTTGATTTAATGAGAGATCGGATAAAATGGGGAAAATATGATCTTTTAAGGGGGATATAGTCGGTTTGATTTAATGAGAGATCGATTAATATGAGAATATTTCATTTTAAGGGGGGATATAGTCGGTTTAATTTAATGAGAGATCGGATGTGGAAATATATGATTTTTTAAAGGTGATGTTGGTAAAATATCAATATATTAAGGGAAATGTCAATACATTAGTCAGTTATGAATCAATAATAATGTGAAATTATATCGTTTTATTAGGTTGTGATTAATGCACAGTAAACTAATTTAGATTTATGGTTTAGAACAATGTTTTATTAAATTTTCTATTAATTATCCAAGGTTTTATTACGTAGTGTTTGTTTAAATCTAAGACACATCAGAACAATTTCATTGTAATTAATATCACACGCTTTATTGGTACAAAACCATTTATCGTGTTCAATAACTTGAGATTGAGCCATGATTGAATTTGAAACATTGGTGTTGTGTTGATGTTTTTAAGAGCTCGATTGAATAGAATATCATATCCATAAGTTAGCAAGTTTACCTTTTTATCGCTTTGGGGAAATTTCATAAACATCTCTTGGAGTTCCTCATCTGTCATTTCATGATCTGCAGAAATTAAATCGTTGATTTCCAATCGTTTTGATAAACTTCCATTTATCATTTGCAACGATCTTGTTGAGCCACGATCACATGGACAAGTTCCACGGCTGAAAAGACATCTCTTCGCGCCACAGATACAAAACGCATGTCTACAACTTTCAAATATTACCTTCGCCATATTGCTCATTGAAATACGACATATCAAACATTCATTATCTTCCATATTTCACCCCAGAACACAAAAAATTCCAATCGAGTTCAAATCAATTCATTTAACCCAACAAAACTTAGAATTCAAAATCCATTCTAAATCCAAATCCGCAAATTCAAAATACCCACACAAATCACCAGTTCAAACAAAAGCTTCCTCGAACTCTATAAATCAAAAAAATTAAAAAACAAAACTAATTAATAAAATTGCGACATACCTCTTGCTCGCGTCTGTGTGCGCACACAATTCAAATCAACAAAGTAAAAAGCGCACACAGACGCGAGATAAACTAATAATTTGACAATTTTACGCGTCTGTGTGCGCACACAACCCAAATAAAAATGTAGACAGAAAACGCACACAGACGCGACAAACTAATAATTTACCAGTGTTAATGACCGATTTACTTGGTTTTGACAATGAAATCTTTACATATAATAAAGATTGACATTTTTATCTTTATTTAGACGGAGAATGACAAAATTTGAGAAATATTGACTTAAAACATTGACTAAAGAAAATTCATCTTTATTGAAAGATATTTCTCGGGTGATTTTAATTAGTAATTAAATCGGTTGAAAATCGGTATAATATGACCATTTGAAGAATATAGAGATTTTATTGAATAGATGAATTAAATATTTCAATGGGACCTAGTCAGTTATATTGTAGTAATATTTATTTAAAATTTCGAGTACAGTGATTTACATTTAGAACAAAAATTTAATTATAACTGATTGTATCAATAGTGAAATATGTGTGATAATAGGAATTAAAGAAATAATTATAGTCATTTAAAGGGATTTTAAGGAATCTTATTAGTCTGAGTGGAATATATGATCTTTTACGGGTACTTATCATTAAAATATCAATCTTTAAGGATAGATTTATTTCAGGGAAATTTGAAGCTTTTTAGATGATTTTATTGGAGAATTCACTTGGATATACCAATTATTGTCATTTAAATGAATTTTCTGGTTTATTAGACGTTATCATTAGTTATCTAGTCTCTTTTGGAATTTAATTATAAGTATTTTTATTGTAGATTGATGACATTGATAATTTTAATGAATTTCTACTGAATTCCTTGAATATTTTGAGCATATACTCAATCATTTTGAGTATGCATGTATTACTTTAAAATAAATAATTAAAATTAATTTATTTCAATTAATTTATTCAATCTAAATCAATTATTTATTAGATCTTATTTCAAAATTCTTATTAATTTATTCACTTAGTTGATTCATATTAACTTGAATGATTAGTATTTTTTATTTACTATCCAGTATCTTACAAATCTTGCAAGTGCCTTAATGATTCAAATTTAATGTTCTTTCTTGTCCATTAATTACATTTTTTTATTTAGTATGTTTTGAATAATTTAAGTTTTTACAATAATTTAATCAATTTTTTTATGCCTTGAGTTCAATTAATTTTTCATCCAATTTTTCAAGTGATGAGTATTTTCTTCTAAAGATCAATTTGTTAGTGCATAGTTGTTGGTTGTAAGTTGTTGGTTGACTTTTTAGATTTTGATAAGAAGATAGTGTATGTGATGAAGAATATTTTGTATTTAATTGCTATTATTTTTATGTGTGGTTAGTTGATTGTTGGTACTTGGTATCTAGTTGTAAGTACTTGGTATCTACAGTCTTCCACCGAATATAGTACGCGCGCGTACTATATTCGAATTTTATAATGTAACTTCTAACTAAAGTAAAATTTGCAGGTAATTTTTCTATAAATTTTAACAAACAAATTCTTATAAAAATTTTTTCTTATTCTCAAGTAACCCTTGCTTTTTTGTTTTTTTAACGTTAAAACATTTTTATGTTTCTATATTATATATATACATACGTATAATATTATTAGAAAATAGAAATCAAATGACTTGTGTTTATAGTGTACACGCAATTTTAATTTCTCAATCAAAATGATTATGTAGAATAATCATACTCAATAAAAGTATGTATGTATATATGTATTGTAAACTATTCAAAATAGAATTTTTGATTCAATTTAAAAACTTCACTTGTAAATTCAAAAATACAAATCTAAGTAGGCCTTGCTTAATTTTCGCGAAAATATAAAATATGTAATTCTTTTGTTTACGTTTAGTTTCATTAGAAATTTGGTGACACATATATCTAAATATTTGTTCTAATTAGATCAGGTTTTGTTTAAAATAAAATTTGTTTAAATAAGTACATAACTTATAATTTATTAAAACACCATACGATGAGCAGCAATAAAACACTTTCAACCAGAAAAAATTATACAATCAAGCAAAAGGTTGATATATTAAATGAAATTAAACCAGGTGAACCAGGAAAGAGTTGTCGTGCAATTGCTAAACTACATGGAATTAATGAATCGGTATTACGTGGTTGGAAAAACAAAAAGAGAATCTTCTTAAGGCGGTAAGTGATGTAAATATTTGTACCCGTATATGCAGAAGATTAGCTGGTGGTGGAAGGCAAATGGAATATGAAGAAATCGAAAACAAAGTTCTACAGTGGGTTTTGTTACGAAATGAGAAAGGAATCCGTGTAAAAGAAAAATATATTCAATTAAAAGCTTTGTCAGTTCGAAATGATATTATAGCACATGGCGGTAATGAAGAGTTAAACAAATTTCAAGCATCAGCCGGATGGGTTGACCGCTTCAAAAAGCGAAACAATTTAACTTCACGACGATTTACCACTGCAAAGAAGATTCCGGACAATGTAGATGAAATTTGTAGAAGTTTCATTCAGAATTTTCAAGGTTTCGTTGCGAAAATGAATGTAAAAACTGAAAATATAATCAACTTCGATCAAGTCCCACGATACTTTGAATGTGAGCCAAAAAGTACGATAACTTCAAAAGCTACGCGAGAAGTCTTTTTGCGTAAATCGTCAACGTCGCACAAACGTTTTACTTTGACCTACGCAATTACTGGTGCAGGTAAGGTTTTAAAACCTCATCTACTCTTTTCAGGACTTGTTAATAAACCTACTGTAGTTGGTTGCTTGTATTGTTAACTGATTGTTGTTATATAGTTGTAGGTTGATATTTGTTAATTTCTCGATGGGTTTTGATGGCGGTTGTTAGTACATGGTAGTTAGTTGTAAGTGTTTAGTATTTTGTTGTTTGAAACCTAGTAGTTAGTACATGGTAGCTAATTAATGAGTAGGTGAGGGTTGAGTGTGACCAATATTGCAATAATGAAGAGGATTTTCTTTTAAAGATCTATTTGTTAATACATTGTTGTTGGTTGATAGTACATGTTCGTAAGTTACTGGTTAATTATACTATGTTGTTGGTATCTTGTACTTGGTAGTTGGTACAGTGTTGTTTACTGATTGTTGTTATATAGTTGTAGGTTGATAATGCTTAGTACCTGGTTGATGTTGGTTGTAAGTACTTGGTATCTAGTTGTTAGCTGGTTGTTAGTACTTAGTAGCTAGATAATAGGTAGGTGGTGGTTGAGTGTTACCAATACCCTTACGACTAATACTCTTACGACTAATACCTTTACAACCAGTACCTTTATGACCAATACCCATAGGGGTCAAAACATCCTGTCGGATAAACTCAGAATATATATAATAAAACTGATCAACAATAAGTATTTATTGAATGCGATTTTTACTTTGCAATAATAAGTCAGTAGTAATCAATTAAAAGAAGAATGTTTTGTAACTTAGAATTCATTAGTCTTTCATTGTAATTTAAATTATTTTGAATTCCACGTGGTGTTTTAAAGTAGTTGAGTTGAAAATTATTTATTTTTTGATGGAAATCAACATTTTTGTTAAATTTAGACATGTTGAAAAGGTTTTTCTACTGATTGTAATTAAAAATATTTTTGAAGACAAATAAAAAAAATTTAATTAAAAAAAAACATTTCATAAAATACAATGAAGATTATTTAGTTGATTGTTAGTATCTAGTTGTAGGTTGTTTGAGAGTTAGTTAGTACATGGTATCATGTTGTAAGTATTTGGTACTTATTTGTTAGCACCTAGTTAAAATATTTAGTAACCGATCGTTGGTAACTGTTGAATTATTATTATAATTTTATTAATTATTATTTTTATTATTTAAAACAATAAAATGATAATTCAAGCCTTTTGCTGCAAATAATGTATTTAATGAAAAAATTTTCGACTATCTTATAGTCGAAAATTTTTTCATTAAATACATTATTTGCAGCAAAAGGCTTAAATTATCATTTTATTGTTTTAAATAATAAATGCTTCTACCAAGAAATCATCATTTTATACTTATTATTATTATTATTATTATTATTATTATTATTATTATTATTATTATTATTATTATTATTATTTGAATAAGTCCAACGAGGAGATGAACAGTTTTATTCTCATACAAAGGGGCACGTGGATCAGTTTTGAATAATAAGAGTTTGTCCATTTCAATATCATAAGATAATGCCATCATTGAACGAAATTGAACGAAATTGAACGAAATTGAATGATTAATATCCGCAATAGAACAACATATTATGTCACAAGGCCTTGCGTGTCCAATTTTAGATTTAAATCGAGCTGCTTCCACTTGTGCACGACATATTTCAAATCGACAATCAGGGATCATACCAGTCATAACACCTCCAGTACTTTCAGTCATATTAAACAATCTTGTAGCTGAACTCTTCTCAATCATTTTATCTGGGACGTTTCTGTTTGCATATCTATCGATTTCATTAAGCCAATTTTTGACATTGTTAAACGAATCTTGATCGGTAACATCAAACACAACAATAATTCCATGAGCTCCTCTGTAATAAGACGAGGTTATAGTTCTAAATCTTTCTTGACCTGCTGTGTCCCATATTTGCAATTTCATAGTTTCACCATTTTCAGTATAAGAATCATCTGCAGGTCTGAGTAATAAACAAGATTTTCCCACACCAGAATCTCCAATTAATAGCAACTTGACTAAACAGTCACACTCTGGATTCATTTTATTCTTGCCAACGTCCGGTTTCGAAAGCCCGATAAACCCGAAATTACACAAAGAAAATTCACACTTCCCGATTTCTCGAAATTTCACCCAGCCAAACAAATTCACAAAAATTCACAATATAATTTCTACAAAATCTATAAATAAAAATTACAAAATCCAATAAATTACCTACTTCTCGCGTCTGTGTGCCCACACCAACAATACTCGATCAAATCAGACCGCGCACACAGACGCGATATAAAAGAAGCATGCAACAAACTGCCAGTCAGAGGCAATCCCCCTCTGACTGGTCGAAACATTTCCCCCCTCCTTGATCCCTTCCAGCGGATCAACAACCCATTTACTTTAGGGGAAACCTCAGTTATTGCTACCAATAACTCCTTTCATTTTCCACAATCCCCAATACCCCTCACACACCCATCTTTCTATGGTATAAGCCGCCGCACCACGCACCTCTTTTGATACATCATGGTGGATTCTCCTCCCCCCATCGCCATACTCGGCCAAGCCCCTGCCACTTTTCATTCTGTTTAGGTGCAATATCTCCATTATTCTTCCTTCATTTTTCGCCCATTCAATATTCCCCACTTTTCCCTGTTGCATTTCATTTAGTGACCAGTTTTCGCTTAATATTCTTGTAAGCATCCTACAAAGTCGTTCTTTGATTGCTTCGTGTTTCAATTCCACGATTGACACCTTGTCTTTCATGTACATCTTTAGAGGCGTGCCAACGAGTTCAACTGATTCGTGTTGTTTGAAGCTGTTTGATGATTCGTTCAATTTTTCTGGTAAATCCAAAACTTCTTTGGACCCTTGAACATTATCACGCTCTTCTTTTAGTAGATTAACTTCCCCTTCATCGACCTGAATATCATTAACCGCCATCTTGGGCGTTAGATCCTCTGATACTGGTTTGTCTTTTTCCAAACTACTCAACACTTCCGTTGTCTTTGGTTCCACAATTTTATCTTCGGATAATTTTATGATCTGACCAGCCCGGCAAGCCTCATCCTGCTTTTCCAACGTATTCATTTTCCCTGAATATTTTGTCTGATTGCGATGACGTTAATTAATTCGTTAGTTCCTCCATCTAAATGACTCTGAGCTCCTTGCTCTTCATTAGATGTTTTACTCCTGTCGAGTTTTGTGTCCTCAATTCCCCGCAATGCATGTAACTCGTCATTTAACATTTCAGTTACTGCAAAATAACTCTGAGCCAAATGCGAACATCATGGAGCTTGATTTCTTGCAATCCTACCAAGACATGTCCATCCGAGGGGCGTCAACCTTGCAATTGGTTCATGCTTTGCTCCTGTTACTTCGCGAATAGATCGATGTAGATATGGGTAATCAGAACCAATCAATACATCTATCTGCGTCCTTGTATTCATAACCGGGAAGTTTATATACCTCAGATGCTTCCATTTCGTCGATAACTTCCTCCAGTTACACATTCCCAGGTCTTCAGTGATCTTTTTTACCACCAGGACGTTCAAATTTACTTTTAAATTGTTATTGTTACTTGCCAATAATACTGTTACTGGCCTCGTTTCCAAAATTTATGATTGTCCACCAATCACGCCAACTGGAGTGCTTTGCCACTGTCCTCCCAACTCCAGTTCTTGCGCCGCCCAATCGCTAATATAACTAACATTGCTTGCGTCTTCTAGCAATGCGTTGATCTTGATCTCCTTTCCTTTATTAATCAACTTCGCTGTAATAGTTCGTAAAGGAACATACATCTTCTGACTCTGTGTATCTTGAACCGTCATCATTGATGTTTTTTCATTGCTCGGCTCTTGATCTCCATCAATTTTGTTCTCTGAGCCATGGAGCAAATTGTGATGCTTTCGGGTACAATCTCTGTCCTTACAAAAGCTCGGTTTTTCACATTCTCTAACCATCAAACACAACAATAATTCCATGAGCTCCTCTGTAATAAGACGAGGTTATAGTTCTAAATCTTTCTTGACCTGCTGTGTCCCATATTTGCAATTTCATAGTTTCACCATTTTCAGTATAAGAATCATCTGCAGGTCTGAGTAATAAACAAGATTTTCCCACACCAGAATCTCCAATTAATAGCAACTTGACTAAACAGTCACACTCTAGATTCATTTTATTCTTGCCAACGTCCGGTTTCGAAAGCCCGATAAACCCGAAATTACACAAAGAAAATTCACACTTCCCGATTTCTCGAAATTTCACCCAGCCAAACAAATTCACAAAAATTCACAATATAATTTCTACAAAATCTATAAATAAAAATTACAAAATCCAATAAATTACCTACTTCTCGCGTCTGTGTGCGCACACCAACAATACTTGATCAAATCAGACCGCGCACACAGATGCGATATAAAAGAAGCATGCAACAAACTGCCAGTCAGAGGCAATGCCCCTCTGACTGGTCGAAACAATTATTATTATTATTATTATTATTATTATTATTATTATTATTATTATTATTATTATTATTATTATTATTATTATTATTATTATTATTATTATTATTATTATTATTATTATTATTATTATTATTATTATTATTATTATTATTATTATTATTATTATTATTATTATTATTATTATTATTATTATTATTATTATTATTATTATTATTATTATTATTATTATTATTATTATTATAAAATGATGATTGCTTGGTAGCAGCATTTATTATTTAAAACAATAAAATGATAATTTAAGCCTTTTGCTGCAAATAATGTATTTAATGAAAGAATTTTCGACTATACGATAGTCCTTGTCAATCTATCGTATAGTCGAAAATTCTTTCATTAAATACATTATTTGCAGCAAAAGGCTTAAATTATCATTTTATTGTATTATTATTATTATTATTATTATTATTATTATTATTATTATTATTATTATTATTATTATTATTATTATTATTATTATTATTATCATTATTATTATTATTATTCCATTAAAATTTTCATTCGACTTTGAAAAATATTTCATTGAAATTTGTATTTAAAATTAATTTAAAAAAATTTCCATTTAAATTTTCAAAAAAATTACATTTCTTATAAAATGTTGGTGATTATTCAATCTTTTGATTTAAAAATCTTACTTATATTGCATTACTTATTTAAAAATTATTACTTTCATTTACTTATTTAACTTTAATTTAATTTTTAAGAACATTGATTACTTAATTATCTTTAATTTGGACTTTAATTTACCTATTTATCCCTCTATTACTTAATTTAACACCATAATTTACTTAACAAACCCTTATTTTCATATTTAACCAATAATTTCATGTTGTCATTGATTTATTGACAGAGATTTGCATCTAAAATTAACATTGAAAATCCCAGAAAACTTTCATCTTAAATTGACTTTAACTTTAATATTTTAGACCATTGATTACTTAAATTTTAAAATTAGACAATAATTTACCTATTTAAGGTCATCTAGTTGTAAGTACATGGTATCTAGTTGACAGGGCTTAGTACTTGGTATCTTGTACTTGGTTGTTAGTACTTGGTAGGTGGTTGATAATGCTTAGTACTTGGTTGTTGTTGGTATCTAGTTGTAAGTACTTGACTGATAGCGTTTGGTATATTGTTGTAAATATCTGTTCGTAAGTTACTGGTTGATGATACTAAGTTGTTAGTATCTTGTAGTTGGTAGTTGGTATCTGATTGTTGGTTGTTGTTGAATTATTATTATTAAATATTATTATTAAAATTTGTCTTTGAAAAATATTTCAAAAAAAAATTCCATCTTAAATTGACTTAAAAAAATTATTCCATAAAAATTTCTATTAAAAAATACTTAAAAAATTATTCCATAAAAATTTCCATTAAAAATTATCTTAAAAAATTATTTCATAAAAATTTTCATTAAAAAATTTTAATTCTCAATCACCGATTATTATTCCAACTTTTTGTTAATTAATTTAAGTTTTTGGACCATTGATTACTTAATTTTAAAATTTGGACCTTAATTTACTTAATTGAGCCCATTGATTACTTTAATTCATAATTTTATACCACACTTTACTGTAATTCAATTTTTAGGCCATTGATTAATTTAATTTAATTTTTTAAAACCTTAATTTACTTTAAGTTAAAAATTTAGACCTTAATTTTAAAATTTGGACCTTACTTTACTTTTATTTAAAATTTTAGTCCTTAATTTACTTTAATTTAATTTTTTAGAACCTTACTTTACTTATTCGAGCCAATTTATTACTTTAATTCAATTTTTAGACTTATTTGAACCTATTCATTACTTTAATTTTAAAATTTGGACCTTAATTTACTCTAATTTAATTTTTTAAAACCTTAATTTACTTTAATTTTAAAAATTGGACCATTATTTATTTTAATTTTAATATTTGGACCTTAATTAACTAAATTAATTAAATTGATTACTTAATTTTAGAATTAAGACCTTAAATTACTTATATGAACCTTAATTTACTTATATTCAAAAATCTGAACCTTAATTTACTTTAATTGAAAAATTTGGACCTTAATTTACTTTAATTAAATTTTTTAGAACATTAATTTACTTTAATTTAATTTTTTAGACCTTAATTTACTTTAACTTTAAAAATTGGACCATTATTTACTTTAATTTTAAAATTTGGACCTTAATTAACTTTAATTTTAAAATTTGAACCTTAAATTACTTATATGAAACTTAATTTACTTATATTCAAAAATCTGAACCTTAATTTACTTTAATTTAAAATTTTGGACCATACTTTAAGTTAAATCCAACTTTAAATTTTGCAGCAAAATTCTTGAATTTAACAATATATATAAATATATTTATAAATAACAAGTTTTTAATTAATTCACAAATACCGCCAATTCCAAATTATTTAAACAACAAGATATCTAACTCTTTACTTTAATTTAATTTTTAGAATACTTTATTTCTAAAATTTAACATGCTTTTTTATTGAAGACCACCTTGTTCTATTGAAAATTCTAGGACCATGGAGACCCCCTCACTATAGTCTGAAAAAAATCCATGCTTTTTTAGTGTAGACTACCTTTTCTATTGAAAAAAAAATTTTTGTATTGAAAATCCCAGAACCATGGAGACCCCCTCACTATAGTCTGAATAATCCATGCTTTTTCAGTGAAGACCGCCTTTTCTATTGAAGAAAAAAATTTTGTAATGAAAATCCCTGGATCAATCGAGACCCCCTCACTACAGTCTGATAAAAAAAATTTTTGTACTAAAAATCACTGAAAGCAAAAAAAGTGAGTTGGAACAATTGCGTAATCAAAAGTTGGAACAATTGTACCAGAGGGGGTAATTGTTCCCGTGGGCCCCTAACTACCTACTATCTTGTCAGATAAACTCAGACTATATATAATAATAATAATATTAATAATAATAATAATAATAATAATGCAACGCATGTGCAATAATTTTTTTATGTCTTTGTTAAATAAGTCAAAATGTGTTTTTAAAATATATTTAAATTTTAAAATACCGCAACGTAATATATTTAATAGTTAAAAAGTATGATGAGTCATGTCTTTGTTTAAATTTGACCTTAAACTGTCCCCAAATTGACACTGGCCTTAAAATTTGACCTTAGGTTGAACTTACCGCGACCTTAAAATTTTCTATGACTTTAAGCTGACCTTAAAAAAATTTTTTTAATCTAAAAAAAAGAGAAAAGAGGGGTGTGCTGGGGGTATATGCTTTTGTTATGTCATCGATTACGTTATATGTATTTGTTTCCGGCTCCTCATCCTACCCTGCTATCGATGTTTTTTGATATTCACGAATTTTCGAACTGTGTTTTTCAAATAATGAAAATAATAATAATAATAAAAATACAGTAAACCCTCCAACTGCGCGGTAGATACGTTCCACAAAAACAACGCGCAAACCGAAACCGCGCACTGTGAATCCGATTTTATATGTAATTATGGGGTTAGGTTCCAGATATTACAAAAATATTAAAAAATATAATAAAAAGTCTTTATTCAACGACTAATATACATATTTACATTTATATAAACATAAAAACTAATAAAAACAGTCTCAATTCATTGCTTTTACATAATTAATATTACTATTATAAAAATTAATAAAAATTTAACATAAATAAAAATTATAAAAAGCAATACAAGAACTAAAAAACAGTCTCAATTCAACGACTAAACATAAATAAAAATTAACATAAGTAACGTTATATTAATCACTGCTTCATGCTGATGAGCTTGATTCTATTGGCTGTGATTGTATAATTTTTTGAAAAAAGCTTGTTAACACTGATTGCTTACCAGCTTTTTGTTTTTCTTTATATTTTCTAATTGCTTCACAATTTCAAGTTTTGTCTCTAACGTCAATATTTTTCTTTTGCCAGCTTTTTCCATTATTATATATAAGTTGTAGAAATTATTAAAAACCTATTAAATCAAAATGAGTATTAAATCAAAATGAGTATTAAAATCAAAAATTTTATTTATACTTACTTTATAATTGATGTAATACTTTTTTATTACGGTTATATCTAATGCACACGAATAAGATTTTTTTGAATTTAATACTAATATATTTTTAATTAAATAAACACTTGTATAAATATCTATTAATTAAAACTATGTAATTTTACATCCTAATCCTAACCACATCACTAGAAAAATGAAACTGCCTTTATTATTTTTATATAAAAAATACAGTGCATCGAAATACGATGAATCACTATTTTCACTACCATATGTATTCGTAGTTTTACGGGATTCACCATAAAAAATTAAATTGACATGATTTTTCTTGTTAAAATAGACAAAAACAAAAAAAAACTGCGCAGCTTCGAAATTTTTAGCGCGCAGATCGAAATTTTGGTATTAAAGGTTTGGCCGCGCAATGAAAAACCGCGCAGTTGGAGGGTTTACTGTATAATGAAATGTAATTAATTAAATAATTAAATAGAAGTAATTAAATAAAATTTAAATTTAAATTTAAAAAAAATGATTCGATTGGTCCATATTTAATCTTGAAATTTCATGACCTTGAACTTGAAAGTGAGTTGGAGTCCTCACTACACACTACTATTTACTGATTTATAGTCAAGCCTTTTTTAATAAATACAATTGAAAAGAAATCAGTGGTTAAATCTGAAAAAATAATTAATTTAACTTATGCTTAATTGAAATTATACTCACTTATTTTACTACTTTAGCCAATAACGAAATAAATTCAACTGAGGTTTCTTTGAAAGCTTCATTTGGTTGTGTACTAAGAACGACAAATACAGAGCGAATTGCATATGTTCAGTGGTTCAAAATTACTTCAAATGAGTATTATAAATTTGCTTAAATTTTTTTTTTAATATTTAAATAACTTAGTCTTTGCGTGAAGCTTGGTAAATCTGAACAATGTGGTAGTTATGACCTAAATCATCATGAAAAGCATCATTATCATGTAGGAGACATTGTTTCAGTTGCTTCAAATTGCTCTAAAACAGTATGTTTTAATGTTATAAATTAAGAGTAATAAATGAATTTTGTTTGTAAATCAAAAATAATGAAACTGTTTATTAATTTTGTCAAAAGTTATTTTTAAGGTTTAATTTTTACCACAATTTATATATATAAACAAAATTAATTGTTTATGAAATCAAAATAGTTAATTTCAATAATTAAATTTTACATAATTCCTCCATGGCAACCGCCAAATTTTTTATGTAGGTCAATCCAATTTATTTAATTTTCCAAATCAATTTTAAAACCATGAGCTCGCAATATACATATTATATAGTTTTTGGGGTAGGAAAATTGTCTGTGTGTAATGGGAAATAAATAAGGGATATCTCATAAGCTTTTAAAAATCGAAAATATATATAATCGACTTTCAAACCACGGGTCCCTAAGGACAAAGACATATTTAATATATACACACTATATAGTTTCTATTAATATAGTTAATTATATAGGTCACACGTCATATTTTTGGGGTAAAAAAGATTGTCTGTGTGTAATGGGCAATAAACAAGGAATATCTCATCAAATTTTAAGGGAAAATCAAAAATGTTTCAAGTATCGTAACAAGATGAATGTATCATTTTAATGAGCTTTCAGTTGGTTTTTTCAAGGACTTTTATTCAAGGTATATAATGATCACACAAGGGTAATTTTTTAAAAAAAAAGTTTTGATGAAATTTATTTAGACATTGAAACATAAACAATACATTTATTAAACAATGAAATAATTTTAAATTAACAATGGTAACCGAAATATTGATGTGCTCATATTTGCTTGTTTGAAATACCTTGTTTGAAATTGTCAAAGTTGGATTATTAACGGTTTTCAAATATTCTATCGATCCTTTGATTATTCGAATATCACTAATTATTATTTCAATTTTTTTTAACAAATGATCATGTTTCTTGTCAATAATTTTCATGCCCTTTTTATTCTCAACAATTGATTTTTTGAACTGATCAATGTCCTCGTATAATTTAAGTTTTAAGGATTGTATATATTCAAATGATAGATCATGTTCGTTCTCTAAATTCTTCAATCTTTCGGATAATGTTTTTTACTGGAGGCTTTAACCATTTTGGTTTTTCTATAATATATAAAATATCCAACAACTTGGTGGTATTTTGACAAACACATATTGATTTATTTGAATACTCCATTGCTATTATCGTTGTATTGTGCTAGCGTACACATTTTGGAATGAGTAATAAAAGAAATAAAACACTCATATTGTGGCGAATAAAAACTCGTATGTTATATTTTTACTATATTTAACCAATCACAATTGTGAATTCAAATTGTATCCAAATACCATTAGTATAAATACTATTTATTAAATAGATGAATATACAAAATGAATCAATCACAATATTCAATAAATTTAATTAATGGAGTAGAAAATAAAACAGAAATAATTAAAAATTTGCAATTGTTAGTTAATTATTCGAAGAAGATCGTCGATAATATTCCTCTGGAAAATCAATTATCTAAAATGTATCTAAAAAGTTGTCTCTTATCATTGGTAGCAAAAGTGTTAAGCTTACAGTTCTTAACCTAAGGAAAAATGAATCAGTATCGTCGACAACGATATTAATATCACAGTTAAATTCAGCTCTATATTTTAATGAATATTTATATTGTAGATGGTACATCCACAGTTTAGATAGATCTAGCACTGACGGATGTAGCTAAGTTTATGAAGAGAAAATTCTTCCATGTTTTATAACAAAAAAACCATTGTAATTTTCAAAACTTTCAAGACATTAAGATTCTCCGAATAGAATAAATAATATTCTATTGGAGAAAGAACTTAGATGAAATACTTGTACACTATAAAAAAATGAAATCTCGATGGACTAATACCGATAATGAAATAAAAATTGCTTGTAGCACAATTTTGTCAGTATTTTTCGTTGTTGGTTTAATTGGAATAGCTCCACTAGTTTCTGGAATAATAGCTTCATCATTTAAAGGAGCAAATGCTTTATTTTTAGCCGATTGTCGTTTTTTATCGCGTCTGTGTTAAACTTCTATTTCATATTGGTGTCCGCACACAGACGCGAGGAATGGGTATAATTTTTAATTTTATAATGTAAATCTTTTTATTGTTTTGAAGTTTATAGAGTTTTGATAAAAAGTTTGTTTTATAAACTGGGAAGTTGGAGCGAATTTTGAATTTGAAAGTGATGTTATTATGTCAAGTGATGATCAATTTGAATTGTCTGGATCATGGGATGGAACTTTAATGTTATGGAATTTATCTGGAGGAAGACATTTATATACTTTAGAAAGATGTGATATTATCAATGAACTTATGTTATTATTATTAGTATTATTATTATTATTATTATTATTATTATTATTATTATTATTATTATTATTATTATTATTATTATTATTATTATTATTATTATTATTATTATTATTATTATTATTATTATTATTGTTATTATTTGCGCGACCGTACACACATCGCAATAAGTAGCAATAGAAATAACGCATTCATTTTGTATCGAATCAAATCTCTTATGTTTTACATTTATACTATATTAAAAAATCAGAATCATAACAAATATTAGTATAAATAAAATAGTATATTTAAAATTATTTTACAATATCACAATCAAATTTTGCTGAAAACATCTTAAAAGGTTTGATTAATGAGAATATCGCTCAAAGCCTCAGTTTCCTAATTAAACGGACTGAGAAAATCATCGAGGGAAACCATGCCAACAACCAGACCATGCTTGATATGGAATGCTTGGAGACGAATAAATTTTATTTCAATAGGATCTTCGACAGTCTTTTCAACGACCAGAATAATCATAGGTTTACCTATATGAAGATTATTATAGACATAAGTCTATACGATGCTGACCTTTATTATCAGTGGTCTCTAGAAGTAAATTATTATTATATTTTAAATTATTATTATAAATATTAATTTGTAGATAATCAAATCCAAGTTTTCGGCATGGGTCGATGCCAATGGAGGATGCCACACACTAGTCGAACTTGCCCAAAACGCTCAAGAATTACAGCAAACCAAAGAAAAATTCAAAGGTTATATGCGACTAACTATGGGAGTTGTTGTAATCTCTGTAATGAGTAGGTAGTTAGGCACTACGGCAGCAATAGCAGGGGGTTAAAATGTTGCAACTTTTGATTACATAATTGTTGCCGTAGATATTTTTTGCTTTTTTGATTACATAATTGCTGCCGTAATGCCCAATGTTTTTTTTCTGGGATTTTCATTACAAAACTTTTTTTCAATACAAAAAGCCAAGGATAAGTCAGTAATATTTGGGTGGGTCTCCTTGGTCCTGAGCATTTTAATTGAAAAAGGTGGTCTACATTAAAAAATCATAGTAAATTTTTAAATTAAAGAAAATTATGGGTCTAAAAATCCAATTAAAGTAAATTATTGGGCTCAGATTTTTAAATTACAGTAAATTGATGTACAGATTTTTAAATTAAAGTAAATTAAGGTTCAAATTTTTAAATTAAAGTAAATTATGGTCTAAGATTTAAATTTAAGTAGTCAATGGGTTTAAATTTTACAATTAAAGTTAAATAAATAAATGAAAGTAATAATTTTTAAATAATTAAAGTAAGATTTTAAAATTTATTAACAAAAAGTTGGAATAATAGTCGGTGATTGAGAATTGAAATTTTTTATAGATTAATTTTTTAAGATAATTTTTAATGGAAATTTTTATGAAATAATTTTTAATGAAAATTTTTATGGAATAATTTTCAAGGTCAACTTTTAATGAAATATTTTATAGATTATTTTTCAAGTAAATTTTTTAATAGAAAGTTTTATGAAATAATTTTCAAAGTCAACTTTTAAAGGAATAAAAATAATAATAATAATAATAATAATAATAATAATAATAATAATAATAATAATAATAATAATAATAATAATATTATTTCAACTAAATACATAAAAATTTACAAAACACATAAAAAGAACAAAAGTAAAGATATTAAATTTTTATTTAATACGATTAATCTTCATCTGATAAAATAACGTCATCAATGTCAAGTTCTTCATCAATTTCTCCAACATCTTCTTCATCAACTTCTTCTTCAACTTCTTTAACTTCTCCATCATCTTCTCCACCATCTAATTGACTTAATCTTACATGCCCATATGCTAAACTAGTATTTGATTAGTGTTATAACAATCCACGTACGACTGATGTTTTATGTCACTACCTTTCAATGTTACACCTTTAACCTTTTTTGTTTCCTCATCACCCAACAAACTATAACACTTAGGTCTAAGAAAAACCCATTCCTTATATTTAAGACCTTTATTCTCGTCTTTGAACTTTCCAATGACTGAATCAAGGTTCTTACTATATAAGGAATGACAAGTATCGTAATTGGAAGTATCTAATAAATTTCCGCGGATCATTGCAGGTAAAAGAACCTCAAGTTTGCAGTTAATAACTTCCAGGAAAAAAGAGTCCGTATCACCTGTAACGATATTAATTTTACATATAAACTCATTGCGATATCTTTCTAAATCTTTATATTGTAATTCATACATTCAAGTACAGACTGTCCAATGTAACTTGGTCTATCTAAACATATAGAATCTGGATTTAACAAAGCAGCAATTAAATTATCGTCGATTTTAATGGATTTTTTAAACGAAGGTATTGAAGAATATTAAACTAATTTACTGTCGGTAGTACAAAAACGAAGATTCATTCTTCTCTTTAAATTTTCTACTGTTTTACAATATAAACTGTTATTTAACAATATGTAATAATTTCTGTCTAAAATTAATATAATTTTGCCTCTCGTATTTCACAACTTGAAAGGATACGATATGCACCATATACTTAAATATGGTTTAAATAAATTTAAATAAATTTATCCCTATCACTACCGAAGAATTTATTTTTTTGATTGCGCATTTAGGAAAAATTAGCTTAAGATTCATTGATTCTTATCAATTTGTTAATGATTCATTAGCTAAAGCCGTCAAAACTTTGAATATTTTACCTTTAACTAATTCTGTTTTTACTGGTACTATTGTTTCTGAAAAAGGAATCTTTCCTTAAAATTTCGCTACTTCGTTCTGGGAAGGTGTCACTGAACTCGAGTATGAAAAAGCTCAGGAGATTTGGGTTGAAACTAACTGCATAACTTTATTAGACTACATGATGATATACTTAAAACTCGATTGTTTTCTTTTGGCTGATTTCTTCCAACAATTTTGTTTGAAATCTATTGCTCATAATAGATAAGAACTATTGAATTATTTCGGAATTCCTGGTATGTCTTGGTTTTCTGCATTAATGTCTTTAGATGAACCGATTGAACTGATAACTGAAAACGAAATGTTTAGCTTTTATGAAGGTGGAATAAGAGGCGGTCTTACTTTTGTAAATAAACATTATGTAAAAACCAATGAAAACACGGAGTTACTTTATATAGATATTAATAATCTTTACGGTTGGGCTTTAAGTCAATCATTACCTTGTGGCGCATTTAGTTGGGTCCTTGATGGATTTGATTTAATAATGGACAAATGTAGGAATTTAAATCTTGAATCTTTGTCTTATGGATACACACTTGAAGTTGATCTTGTAATTCCTTCTGAGCTTCATGATAAGTTGGACGATTTCCCTGTTGCTGCTGAAAAAATGAAACCTGCTGGGTTAAAGGTTGAAAAATTATTATTAACCCATCTTCAAAAATCTAATTATGTAATTCATTGGAGATTATTAAAATTATATTTGGAACTTGGTGTTAAAGTTATATGCGTAAATAGAGCTGTAAGATTTAAGCAATCTCCAATTTTTAAAAAATACATAGATACCAATACCGAATTAAGAGCAAAAGTATATATAGTTTAGACAGAAATTATTACAAAATGTTAAAAAACAGTTTATATGGTAAAACAGTAGAAAATATAAAGAGAAGAATGAATCTTCGTTTTTGTACTACTGACGGTAAATTAGTTAAATATTCTTCAATACCTTCGTTTAAAAAATCCATTAAAATCGCAAAATATTAATTAATTAATTAATTGGCTAATGAGAAACCCGAGCTAATGGGAAGCCCGAGCCAATGGAGAACCCAAGCGATGAAGAAAACCCGAGCATGACAATTTGGAAGGGTAAACAAACGAGGAATTCAGAGTGCAATTATCCAAACAGCCGGATAAACAAAGGTAAACAAAAAAAGGGAATTACGAAGAGGGCCAACAGAAATAGCTAATTAGGGAATGATAACCAAAGAAGTCAAAACCAATTAGGTCAAAATGGGGCAATTACACCGATTATAAGGAAACTCAAAATTCACATAATAGGCGATTGCCTTAGGTAGGGAAGAAGAAAATGACAGTAGGAGTTAGAGGAAAAAATTAAAAGAAGAAAAGGATTATAAGAAAAACTGAAGAGTTAGACAAGGAGTGTTAAAAGAAATTAGATCAGAGAGCGGAACCGAATCGAAAGGTGAACTTATTTTTAAAATCGTACAAGGTTGAGACCTTCCAGAGCGGAGTCCGATCAGAAATTCTGTGAGAATTGTGGTTAACTAAAAGTTTAATCAATTGTTGAGAGTTGTAAATTTTCTATAAACAAATATACGTTGGGAGTTTGTGTTTATTGATTTTGGAACACGTGGAGTCAGAGTAACCAACGGTTGATTTTGATAACATAAAACCCAACTATAATAATAATAATAATAATAATAATAATAATAATAATAATAATAATAATAATAATAATAATAATAATAATAATAATAATAATAATAATAAGAATAATAATAATAATAATAATAATAATAATAATAATAATAATAATAATAATAATAATAATAATAATAATAATAATAATAATAATAATAATAATAATAATAATAATAATAATAATAATTGTAATGTATTGTAATTATTTATTTTTTTTGGTTTTGTTAACCGTAAGTTATGAATGTAAATAACAATTCTTCACGTTGTACGTGGCGAAGGTTTTTATTTTATGTTTATAAAAAAAAACAAACTATATAGTGATAATTTACCATAGTAAATTATCACTATAGAAAAAAAAATTAAAAAAAAAATCAATAGAAGAAAAATTTAAAAATATATGATTCAGGTTTTTTAAGCGAATTATTTAAGCGATTTATTTAAGCGAATATTAAGTGATAATCTCTGTAACAAAGTTATTAATCTCCGAACCGAATTATTAGTCTCGGAAAAAAGTTATTAATCTCCGAAACAAAGTTATTAATCTCCGAAACAAAGTTATTAATCTCCGAACCGAATTATTAGTCTCAGAAAAAAGTTATTAATCTCCGAAACAAAGTTATTAATCTCTGTAACAAAGTTGTTAATCTCTGGAACAAAGTTATTAATCTCCGAAACGAAGTTATTAATCTCTGTAACAAAGTTATTAATCTCTGGAACAAAGTTATTAGTCTCAGAAAAAAGTTATTAATCTCCGAAACGAAGTTATTAATCTCTGTAACAAAGTTATTAATCTCTGAAACAAAGTTATTAATCTCAACGAAGTGCCAAGTGCGGAAACAAAGTTATAATTACCGAAGTAACATTATTCTTGGTTCTATTTAATAAAAGTTGTTGAATATTATTTTTATTTTTTTTTATAAACTATTTGTGTCGAAACGATAAACACAGCCTGCACCCCGATTGTCCCGCCACATTTTTGTTTTTTTGGTGACTCTTTCGGGCACATCAATTTCCTTAATACATAACCAACTAATAACATATACAAATACAATATTACTTAACAATAATAATAATAATAATAATAATAATAATAATAATAATAATAATAATAATAATAATAATAATAATAATAATAATAATAATAATAATAATAATAATAATAATAATAATAATAATAATAATAATAATAATAATAATAATAATAATAATAATAATAATAATAACAATAATAATAATAATAATAATAATAATAATAATAATAATAGTAAGATAACGCCGATCAAACATTCTTTTCACGATATATTTCGACAGTTTTCCTGTCATCATCAGGTGGGATATAATAACTAATTAAATTAAGGATTTTAAACAAATTTAATAATTATATATAAAAAATTTTTTATTTAATAAAAACATTTAATTATTTTAAAAAAAAATTATACTTAAATTAATATATTATTTTTTTAAAATTTTAGCATTCAAAATTTAATTTAATAATTTAAAAATTTTTATTAATTATTTAATTTAATACAACAATCAATACATACAATGTAAAAAATACTTATTTAAAAACTTATTTAAAAACACTCAAAACACAAGTATTTACTGCATTCTGTTCATTAATTTTCGGATTCAATGATTTTATCAAAAACGCCTCACAAATCACACGTTCCCAATAATTATCAAAATTTTTTAATAAAATTTTAAAATCAGACATACCTATTTTAATCTTACTGGCCTTATTGTGCTCACCAAGATGGGTCAAAGCCTTCAGTCTACAATGTTCTCGAGCTCGAATACAGAGATGACGGGAAGTCTCTCCAATGTATGTGGCATTACACCCATTACATGTAAACTGATAAACGAGATCGGAACATAATTCGACAGGAGTTTTTGACTTATTAATAAACATATTGCGTACTTTCCATGAAGTTGACACTATAGTTTAAATTCCCTAATTGCTTTCTTATCTTCACTTTATAATCCTTAAAACCTTCTGAGTACGGCAATACTAACACAAATTTAGGCTCATCATCCTTGCTCACACTATTTAATTTATTTAACTCATCAGACTCACACATCTCAACAACATCACACCCAGATTTTCTCAAACATGGATCCTTAGGATTTTTAATAGATTTGTCAACAGTCTCTTTCGCCATAATTACTAAAAAGGATTTTGAATAACCGTTCTTCATTAACAATTCAACCAATATGTCAACACTTTTTACTGAATTTTTAAAAGTAGAAGACAAAGATCATGCACGATAAATCAACCCCTTCACCATATTTCTTTTATACTTGAATTCACAAAAACTTTCGGACGAAGTATAGAAACCAGTATCAGTTGGTTTTCTATAAATCTATGTCTCATAGTGTTTCTCTTTGCGTTGTATTAACAGATCCATGAAAGCAAGCGATGATTTTTTCTCCGTTTCACATGTGAATACAATGTTTTTATGTAGACTATTCATATAATGTAAAAACGGGTCAACATGCCTCGGATTTTCAAATATAATAAAAATATCATCCACATACTGTTTATAAACAGGGGTTTCATACATTGGAAAGATGCAATTTTCTTTTCGAAGCTTGTTAAAAAAATTGAAGCCATCGTAGGTGCTAAAGGAGAACCCATGTAGTCTGTAGTCTGTTTACTAATGTACCATTGGTTGAAACAATTGAATTATGTTGCTTGTTATGGAATGAAAATATTTCTGAACATCATATTTTGGATAGAAGAGCATCAACTTCAAAAATCAATTTTCTTTTCAATAATGAATGTATCAACAAATAGAAGGAGTTGCTATGGGTTCTCCATTATCTGCCTCGCCATTAAACTGTTTTGTACCGTACCAGTTACGGTTTCTTCATCTGAAAGATCATTCAGCAGGCTGGCAAATTCATTAAAAACATGGCAAAGAAGTTCAACTAGTCAAGATCGACTCAATCATCTAGCAACTTTAAGTATCGAAAATGATTTAGCAAAGAAAGTTGATTTTAATGATGTCATTGAAATATTTGCCTTGACAAAAGCTAGAAAATATAGTCTACTTTGAGATAATTTTTGATATTATTGTAAGCTTTTACCATAGTCTATGTTTTTTTAAATGTAAAGCTAAAAACTGTAGTTTATTTTTAATAAATTTTTAATGTTACTTTCTTGCCATTATTTAATCCGCCCTATTTTATCCTAATTCCTGTAGAGCATCAAGCGGTATATAGTTTGGGGGCCCGCCGAAAATCCCGACCTGGGGGTCCACTTTAGGATGTGGGGGCCATGCAACCCATATTATAGATGAGTCATTATTTGTGATAGAATTTTTTGTACAGTAATAAATTCAGTAATCAATTGCCGGTTGGTATAACTACTTATTTAGCTATTTTAACTATTTGTATTTAGCCATTTAGAAATGGCTTTCAAGTAATTTTTTTTATTTAACCTTCATCCGTCCCTTAAATCGACTGTACACTAAAGTCCCTCGGGTCTTTTTCGACCCAGGTAGAAATTGTTGACTTAAAAGAAACAAAATGCAAATAATTAAATTAGTTTTATTAGTAACCGTAATGTTGACTGTTTAGGAATAATAAAGAACGATTTATCTGTTAATTATTTATTTATTACATTTATTACATATGGTTAATTATCGGGTCGCGCGTCTGCGTGCGCTTTTACTTGTTTTTGGGTTTGATTTGTGTGCGCACACAGACGCGGACAATTGTCGAATTATTAGTTTATCTCGCGTCTGTGTGCGCTTTTTACCTTTTTGGATTGACTTGTGTGCGCACACAGACGCGGACAATTGTAAATATTATTATTTGAGTTTTGATCGATTTCGATTTAGTGAGAATTTGTGTGCTTTGTTTTATATCGATTTTTGGGATTTTTGATTTCTATTCGAGTTTTCGAATTCTAGAATTTGTGGAATTTTGGTTTTACATTTAAAAAGGATTTTTGTGTTTTGGATTTCTATTGGATTTAATAAAAAATTGATATTCGGATTTTGGTTCTTTAATGACTTCAATTAAAAATAATTAATATGATATTCAATGCAACAGGGACGTTCACATATCTCAGGATGGTAAATGTGTGACGTGCCATGAAATGATTTATTGAAAGAATTGAATCTGATAACTCAATGGAAAATGATGATGATGCCTTGAATGTTTTTCATATTATTCGTCATAACTCAATGGAAAATGATGGTGATGCCTTGAATGTTTTTCATATTATTCGTTATATTCCTGTTGGAAGTATTACAAACGAAACTGATGGTTCCTTTTTTATGACTCCAAGAGATCCTGATAACAGAAATAGTGTTTTTGGCAAACTAATATCAAATTTATTTGGTGGATTGCTGCCGCTGGATTTTAGATCCGATTTGTCAGATTACATATTTTCAGATCAAAGTTTCGACAAGTGTGTAACGAGTATTATGAATCAATTTGAAGAGAGTGGTCCTCCACCAGCAAATGACGCAGATATTGAGAAATTACAAGTCAAGAAAATCACCGCGGCTAATGATACAGGTTCCATTTGTCTGTCAGATTACGAGGTGACCGATGAAGTGTACGAGTTGCTCTGTCAGCATAGATACCCTGATCCGTGTCGAGAAACGTGGATGATTATAATAAGGACCAGGCTTCAAAGGATGATTAAACAACATACGTTATAGGAATGTGCCTTACAAATAAATCTTTTACAATATTTACCTTCTAATGCATGTTTATTGTCCGATTTAGGACAAATGTGACATCTACCTCTTTTTTGATCACGTATCCTTGCTGTTGGTACTTCTAAAGGAGATGTAGTTGTGCATTTTTGTTCTAGCATAAATTGTTGGCAATTAGCCGCTCATGACAAATGGGTCCGTCTTGTCATTTGTTCTTTTATCAATAATTCGCCCACGGTTTCAATGAAAATTCGCCTTCGATAATTTTTTTTATATTCCAATCTGGACAAACAGCTGTAAATAAAATAAATGCACTTCATATAGATATATCTAATATATTTGCAAAAACAGTAATTGGCCATCTATTTGTTTTTCTTCGAGTACTGTAATTGGCTAACATTTCGTTGTACATTGGGTTGTACATACCAACCCATATTATAGATGCGTTTGTTCAGTGCAAACTGGTGCAATGTATTAGCAAATTTATATGGAACAACAACGGGTGCAGAAGTATGCCAAAATGCTGTGGATGAACTGAAAAATGCAGATTTAAATGTACAAAAATTAGTCTCTGTAACTACTACTGATAATTCACCAAATCTGACTGGAAAAGATGCAGGTTTTGTGAATTTGTTTACAAAACATGTTGGATACCCACACTCACGCACTCACGAAGATTTAACACCCTTGCCTGTTGTATTTGGCCTGACATATTTATTATGTCGATATTTTTTCATTAATAAATTTTTGACTTTCACTGTATTGTGCACCAAGAAGCTGTGTGTGCAACATCCGGTTTGGCGGAACTTGAAGATGTTATGAAAATTGTAAATTTCATTACTGCACGTGCTTTGAATAAGAGAAAATTTGAGCTGATATTAAACGAAGTCCAATCAGTATCCTCTGGGTTACTAATGTACAATAGTGTTCGCTGGCTTAGCAGAGGTCGTGTGCTGGAACGTTTTTTAGAATGCATTAATGAAATTCGAATGTTTATGTATGACAACAAACATAAGTATTTATAATTAACTGATGTTGACTGGCTCAGCAGATTAATGTTTTCTACAGATTTGACATTGCATCTAAATGAACTCAACACTAAATTGCAAGGTTTTGTAAAAAGCATTGATGAGGCTTTTGACATTATAACCACATTTGAAAAGAAGTTGAAAATTTTCAAACTGATTTGGAAAAACAAGAGTTTCAATATTTTCGAAGACTTAAAGATTTTTATGCTGATACAGAAATTCATGAAACAGTTGTTAAAGAAACTCAGAATTTGGTATTTTTAGAGACTATCAACGCAACCCTTGAACAATTTTCAGTGCGTTTTGTGCAGTTTAGAAAATTTGAAGACACAACAATATTTATAAAATATCCAGATACAGTCGATTTTGAAAATTTGTATTTAACAATGTTTAACTGGATGGAATTACAAGCTTTTGAAATGCAGTTAGTTTAACTCAATTTGGAAACAAAAGTTTGATGACTTACGAGTTCGACTAGAAATAATTGAACGTGATCGCTGCAATGGATTAAAACCACACCTATCAGCTGAAAATCTGGTTCTGAGCGTTTGGAATGACCTGCCTGAAACTTTCAATTCTCTGAGAAAAGTAGCAGTGACAATTTTGTAGATTTCTCATCTAGTTACTCGTGCGAATCGTTGTTTTCAACCATGAATTTTTTTTAAATCAGACATTAGAAACTGTTTGACTTACGACTTGAGTGCAGCTTGTGTAGCTTTGAAGAATACAAAATATTCTCCAGATATAAAACTTTTATCATCTGCCATACCACAGCAAAAATCACATTGATTTTACCAAGTCATCAAATCACATTAGATGTTCTTATTTAAACATTTGTATAAGAATTTAGTTATTTCCATTAGTGTTTTATCATTTAAATTATATCACTTTTAATTGTATTTTAATTCGTTTTTAATTGCATATTAACCAAAATGATTCTTGGGACGCGAGAATGTTTTTGTTTTTAAAAATTAAAACATTGGCACGCGATCTGAAAAATGTTCGCCAGCGCTGATCTATAGTAATCTTAAAGACTTCAAAATCCGTGTTAATTTTATGTAATAGACAATCTATTTTACTTTATTAACATAAATCAATTATATTTATTAGAACTTTCCTGCAGGTTTTGTGAATTCAGTTCAATCTTCTAAAGGAAAACTATCGATAAAATGGCATAATTCTAAAGAAATGGTACTTTTCCCTCAAGAATTATCAGGAATAGTATGGGATGTCAGATTTCTATTATTATTTATACTTATTAAACAAATTATGTTTAGTTAATTTCTGATGATGTACTTTCTTCAAATGAAGATACTTTGGAATTATCGTCTATTAATTTAAGACAAGAACTAGAAAATATTAAATTTGAAAATACTTTAATTGGTTTTACGAAGCAAGAATCCTTAATAAAGTACTAAATTCATAATTTAAAGAATATTTCTAACAGTATTTTAAAATACTGAATGTTAAAAATTTCTATACTTATTCCTGTACTTTACTGTTAACTAAAAATACTTTTCAAAAATTACATAAAAAGAGATTTATGTAGTAATTTTGATTTAAAGTAAAAATTATAGAAATTGTATAAGAAAAGTTATTTAATTCGAATATTTAAACCAATTTTTTATATCACATTTTAAAATTTAAAATCAAATAATGATTTTAAATCTCATAACATAATAAATCAAATGTGTTACACCCAATTCCGAAATATAAAAGTTTCTATAATCTAAAAAAAATTGATTAAATAGGGCCACAAACATGGCAAAATCCGACTAATGCTTTTGAAAATATTGAAAATTACCAAAACTTTGGAAAATTAATTGAAATCACCAAAAAATCGATTGGAACAATGATTTACAGATTAAAAAAATATGGAAAAATTTGCAAATGGAAAATAGGTAGCAGAAAACAAATTATTTTAGAAAAACGGAAATAATTTGTTAAATTTTGTAGAATCCAATTTTTATAAATCTTTGGAAAAAATGAAAATTGTGTTTAGCGATTACTTTATTTATTTATAATTAAAAATATATCTGACATACATTAATATCGAAATAATTCCAAATAATTTCATAAAAATCCTAAAAAGGACCTGAAAATTAATAAAAAAAATTATTAAAAAAATTTAATTTAAAGAGGATTCCTGTTTATTTTAATGTTATTAATTATACCTGGAAATCAAGATTTTAAATCATCTTATTTGTATAAATATTTTCAATATCAACTGACGTGCTGGATTTAAAAAAGTGTTCTATTTTGTAAATAAAAGAAAAAAGTCTTATTTTTTATAATGCCACAAATATTTATTATAAGTAGTGACAAGTGAGGAGTATAAACCAAGCCAAATATCCCAGGATATACAGTATTATGTAATATTTGCAATGGTACCACATGGGGTGGTATGGTGTTACATAATTCTATCATTTTACTATAGAAATATATTTATTGTATTATAATTATATAAGAAAAAATACATGTATTTGAACCCGAGTACTATAATGATGACAATGAATGTGATAACCACTCGGTTATAATTTACACAGATAATATAATAATAATAATAATAATAATAATAATAATAATAATAATAATAATAATAATAATAATAATAATAATAATAATAATAATAATAATAATAATAATAATAATAATAATAATACTTTTTTATAACTAAATTGTTCACTGCAATATAAACTTTGACTATTTCACAATAAAATAGTCTAAAGGATACTTTACAATAAAAACGTAAAATGGAAATAATAGAAGTAAGAAACTAATTCAAAATTCATTCAAGTACATATTGATATTCCCTTTCATATGGAAAGTGTAGGTGACCATAATCATTATCTGAGAAATGTGGATGAATATGTTGATTATTATCTTCGTCCGGATCATTAACTTCAGCATTGTTACTATTACCCATAACCGTGTTAACTATTTTATAATGTTAATAGGCTAAACTTTCATTTTTATTTGCCCAATGCCATTATCATCATTATTCTCGAAATAAAGCCACAAAGCAAATAAATCGATCGATAACAATTTCAGAATATGAAATTCGGCGTGTGAAAAAGTAATTTGAGTAGTCAGAATTAACCATACGTAGACTAGCAATGTTATCAAATTTACTTTAAAAATAATTATGATTTCTAAATTTATGCAGATATAAAAATAATTGATTCCATTTGGAATTACTGGACTGAAAGGGTTAAAATTCACATAAATTCATATTGTCTAAATTTGCTAAGATACATAAAAATTATAAAGAATTTCCTGTTATTAAAACTTTCTTTTTAACTAAATTATCTAAATTTGTTAAACTTTACCGCAAATAACCATATATTTCTAACAAATATACATAAATCGTCTACAAAGGGGCTACTAACTGAATAAATCAGAATGAAATTAGTCTTTATTTTTATCAATTTCCATGACTCCAAGTTTATAAGTCAACCAAACATGAGCTCGAGTTTAACCATCTTTTGACCATGATAAGCAAGTGACTTCAGCAGTTGTTTTTGATTTATTATCAATAACTTCAGCTTTCAAATCTCCAACCAAAATTTTATTTTCCAAATCCCAAACCTTGATAGACGATCCAGTTGCAGCCAATAGCCAATATCTGATAGGCGAGAAGATAAGTTCATTGATAATATCACCTCTTTCTAAAGTGTATAAATGTCTTCAGATAAATCCCATAACATTAAAGTTCCGTCCCATGATCCAGACAATGCAAATTGACCATCACTTGACATAACATCACTTTCAAATCAATCCAACATAATCAAAAATTTATTCCTTTATGCAGAAATAAGAAGGTTTGGATAAATTGGGTTAGTTGCAATATGTGTAATAGGTCTATCATGATAAGTAAGTGATGCCTTCAAAGTCAATTGTTCAGTCATTCTTTTTAAAAATTTAAATCATTCCATCCCAATCTTCTTTTAAACAAAACTTGACAAATTCCAGAATTCTAATATTCGAACCAGAAAAAAATCAATTTCAACAAATTCAAACATAAAAAAATACACCAAATTCCAACGAAATCACCATTTCTGACGTATATATGCTCACACCAATACGAAAACTAATTTTAATCAACTCTTCTGAAGCCGGTATTTCTAAAATAAATCCCTATATTATTTGGCGATATTTGTTTATTTACATTACAACCATTGATCACTTCTGGCTTTCAGGAACACGCGCTTTCTCTATGGACCCGAAGCCGCACTCTCTCGGGCTTTCCCAGCCTGCTATTCATCATCGTAGGCCGTTGAGGCTTAATTGAACCTGCCATTTCTAGGCTTACAGGTAGGATGTACCCAACCAAGTCTCGATCGATTGCCTCTTGGTTGACATGTATCTCCAACTAACGCACTCGGATCCTGAAGGCTTTGAGCTCAATTTTATCTTGTTTTCCTTGCATCCACAGCTACTGAATAAGGTGAATACGTTTTGTAATCTTGATCGGGCTAAACCAAATACTCTCCATTTCCCTGTACCACGTCTATGGATTTCTTCATAAAGAAGCTATTTTCAAACGATTATCATAGAGGAGATGATGTTGAAGCATTCATTAAAGAATGGGATAAATATTTTGTGGTACAAATGCCTACTTCAAGACAAGAAGTGATGATCGAATTAATGATTGATAAACAGATCAGAGATATAAATATACAGGAGTTGACCAAAATATCAAATGTTATAAGAGTAGATTGCGGAAGGCTTTCGTCAAGAAAAAAGATTTGGCAGAGGATTTACAATCTGCTAAAAAAATTAATTTGGACTGATGGATGCAACATCGCATTTGAAAATAGGCAAAATGCTTTAATGTCCTCGCCTATTCCAGATTTCGAAAGAGAATTCATTCTAGATGCTGATGCGAGTTTTGACACGATTGTAGCAGTATTATCACAAAAAGACAACAATGGGTGCGAAAAGGTTATAGCATACGGTTCTCATGCTATGAACAATCATGAAAAGGGATATTGCATAACAAGGAAAGAGTTGCTGGCAATTTACTATTTTTGCCAACACTTAAATCTTTATTTATATGGAAACGGTTCATTTTGAGAACGGACCATAAAGCTATCACGTTTATGTTATCCACAAAGAAACTAATAGCAACGCAATTTCAGACATTGATTAACTACCTCAGTAGTCTGGATATTGAAATAGAGTATAGAAAAGGTACGGATCATGCAAATGCAGATTAACTCGAGAACAATTTCATAGTAAGGCCCCGATTTCACAAAAAGAAGACGCACGAGAAACAACGCAAACAAAATGATCATTCAATATTGGAGATGAGGTTCTGGTAAAAGTCGAATAAGAACGAAAGACAAGGAAAGATACGAAGGGCCATACAGAATAATGCAGAAGATCCATGATTGCCGATATCTGCTACAAGACCAAAGTGGGAAAATGTTTCAAAGAAATGTTGAAAAGGTAAAGAAATTTCTTAAAGGGGGGATATGAGGTGTTTTCATCTGAGAATTAAATATTTCAATGATTTATTAAGATAATTTAAAATGATAAATAATTGACTATTTAAAATAACTTTTAAAAACATTTTTAAATTGAATTTTTTAAATTGAACTTTTTAAATTTTTAAATTAAAAAATTAAATAAGCTTTTAAATCATTTTTAAGTAAATATATTTTAAATATCGAAATTTTAATAAATGGTTTTTAAAATATTTATTCAACGCTGAAAATTTGTTTGGAAATTATACAATATTTCATTAAATAAATACTTATAATTATGACGTTAATTTTTGAGCCGGTTAAAAAATAATTTAGAAGATGTTTTAGCATCTTCTAATAAAAACAATATAAACATCTTATCAAAAAGATAAATTGATTTGGTTGTAACTATTATTATAAATATTTTTTGAAGGTCATATTATTTTTTTAAAATCATATCATTTTTCAAGATCATATTTTTAAAATTTAATTTTTGTGACTTCCGACTATGTAATTTATTGATCGAGGACTTATTGTAAAGGTTTTTAAAGGGTTATTACGCACGTAGGGATTATTATTATTATTATAATAACATTACAAACATTAAATATTTTACTCCATTACAAGTTAAAAATGCTAAAGGTTTACGGATGCACTTGTAAACAGTTTCTGTGTATGACGGTGTCTCCAGAGGCGAATATGATTTTTCATACGCCATGTTTACAAGTTTGCAGATATTTCTTTCTGTGATTTAGCTAATTTGCAAGTGATGTGATTTCCAGTGTAGCAGGTAAAGTATGTAATAGAGTTGAATCAGCAATATTGTATACTTACTTGGCGCGAAGAGAAATCTTCGCGTTTCCTGCATAGTACTGATGAGAGCCAAAAGCTCGAAACTAGTCTACTATTGGGATTTGCACTGGGTTTCACAAAGCTTGGAATGTTTATATTATTTTAATGTTAGACATCCGTAAAAAAATATTTTACTCCATTATTATTATTATTATTATTATTATTATTATTATAATTATTATTATTATTATTATTATTATATATTATTATTATTATTATTATTATTATTATTATTATTATTATTATTATTATTATTATTATTATTATTATTATAGTAGGCAGTTAGTAGCCCATCGCAGCAACGGGGGTGGGCACCCTTCCCCTTGCTGCAGTAAATTATTTTTTGCCCACGATTCTGTAATTGTTGCAGAGGGCTACACTTATTTTTCTCACTAAAAAGCTGTTTTTTCTGACTATACTGATTGGATCTCGATTGATCCTGGGATTTTCAATACAAAAATGCAAGGATTTTTCTAAGTATAATTAAGGTGGGTCTTCCTGAACCCGGGATTTTCAATGCAAAAAGGGAGTCTTCAATAAAAAAGCATGGTAATTTAAGGATAAATAGGTAAATTAAGGTCCAAATTTTTAAATTATAGTAACTTAAGGGTCTAAAAATTGAATTACTGTAAATTATGGGCTAAACTTTTAAATTATGGTAAAGTAAATTATGGATTCAAATAAGTAAATTACGGTCTTAAATTTTAAAATTAAAGCACATAAAGGGTCTAAAAATTGAATTAAAGTAAATTATGATCTCAATTTTTAAATTAAAGTTAATAAAGGATCTAAAAATTGAATTAAAGTAAATTATGGCTAAGTTAATTAAGAGAAATAGGTAAAATAAGGGCTAATATTTAAAATTAAGTAATCAATGGTCTATAATTTTAAATAAGTAAATTAAAGTTAAAAATATTTAATTAAAGTAATATTTTAAAATTAAAGTAAATAAATGTAATAAGTAAATTACAGTAAGAACTTTAAATTGATTATCAAAAAGTTTGATTAAAAATTTGAACAAAGAATTTATTATAATTAACATTGTTGAAGAACTTAAACATCATCAGAGATATCATTGTGAATAAGACAAGGTTTCCTGTATTTCTGATATATTTGATCCATTGATTTTGACTCGATTTGATGATTCTTCAACTTCTCCAGTAACATCTTCAGTTGATTCAACTTCTGCAACTTCTTCAACTTGTTCGACTTCAGTGACAACTTCAGTGACTTCGTTAGACATGTTAAAATTTGATGATTTTTTTTAATTGGATTTGATGATGATTTTCAAAAAAAGTGAAAGTAAAAGATTATTTAAACAATTTTTTTTAATTTTTTATTTTTAATTTAATTAATTCAAAAATATTTTAGTTCAATTATTAGTTTAATTATTATTGATAAAAGTGCTAGTAAGAGGCACTACACCTGCTTTTGAGAAATTAAAATTTTTATGAAATATTTTTAATGATAATTTTAGATTGAAATTTTTATGAAATATTTTTCAGTAAATTTTAGATGTAAACCTTTGTGAATTAATCAATGACCAAATGTAATATTGGTAAAATATGTAAATATATTTGGTAAATAAGTAAATTATGGACTATAATTAAGTTATACAAGTATAAATATGTAAATTAAGTAAATTATAAACTCAAATATTTTAATTAAAGTAAATCAATGAATATTTTTAGTAAACTTAAATGGTTAAAGTAAGTAGATTTAGGGATAATTTTTAAAATTAAGTAATGGTCTAAAATTTTAAATATGTAAATTAAAATAAGATTTTTAAATTTATTAATAAATTGTTTGAATAAACACCAACTTTTGAGAAATGAAATTTTAAATAAAATTTTTATGAAATAATTTTTAAAGATAATTTTAAATGGAAATTTTATGAAATAATTTTGAAAGACAAATTTAAATGCAAATTTTGCTAATAATAATAGTAATAATAATTCAACAATCAGATACCAAGTACCAACTATCAGTTGCTATGTATTTTTAACTAGGTACTAATAACCAACAAAAACTAGGTACTAAGCATTATCAACCAAGTACCAAGTATTTAAAACCTGCTACCTTGTACTTACAACCAACTATTAGGCACTATTAACTAGATACCAAGTACTTACAACCAGGTGATCATGTGAAATTATATGTTAAATTGGTAAATTAAGTGATAAATTTTAAAATTAAGCATTCAATGGTCTAGAATTTTAAATAAGTAAACTAAAGTAATAATTTTAAATTTATTATCAAAAAGTTTGAATAATCACCAGCTTTTGAGAAATTAAAATTTTTAATGAACATTTTAATGAAATAATTTTTAAATATAATTTTTAAAGGGGGTACACCGGATGGTCTGCTCCAGTGTGCTACAAACTACCTGTAATAATAATAATAATAATAAGGACTATCTTATAGTCGAAAATTTTTTCATTAAATACATTATTCGCAGCAAAAGGCTTAAATTATCACCTTATTGTTTTAAATTGTAAATGCTGCTACCAAGAAATCATCACTTTAATAATAATAATAATAATAATAATAATAATAATAATAATAATAATAATAATAATAATAATAATAATAATAATAATAATAAAGCCGTAAAGCGAGGTATGAATGTAGTGATATTTTATCGTTATTATTTATTTAGAAATATGTAATAATTTGATTTTGTAACTTTTTGAAATTGTATAACTTTAATAATATGTAGGTCAGATGCAGAATTAATAGGAAAGCTAATGGCTGTTATTAATGAAATAAAAAAATCTGGGTATAACAATGATATTAAAAATGTAACTGGGAAATCTTCAACGTGTCATGAATTAATTTATACATTTCTTATAAATTTATTGGAGTTGAAAAAGAGTTCCAAAGACAGATCAATTAGTATAATTGTAAGTTTATATTAATTAAATTATTTATCTTTCTAAAAGTGATTTTTATTATCATTTTTGAAGTGTTTTTATCAAATTTAAATCATTAACATTTTTCTTGAAAATTTCGAGACATCTCTCCTTTTTAAATTGATTTTTGTTTAAATAAAATGTTTTATTTATTTTTAATTTTATTTTTTGTTTAAATTCATGAAATTTATTTTAATTTTTAATGTAATTTTGTTTTTATAACTTTAATCCAAGTTTTTGTCACTGTATAAATCATACTATAGCCAGGAGCTTTTTTATTCTGAGTCTGCACAGAAATTGAAGTCTAAAATAGTAGGTTAACATGTGGACCCGGTTACATATGACATCGTCGATGACGTAATAAATATATATTACTCCATAACCCCCGATGAGGGTTTTTAGGTCAAATTTTAAGGTCACCGTAAGGTCAACGTAAGGTCAACGTAAGGTCAATCAAATATTTAAAAAAATTTAAATTTGAATTCCCAAATTATTGAACCATCGATATAAACTCTATAACTACTATTACGCGCGCGGTGATACTCTGAGTTTATCCGACAAGATATTCTGTCCCCCTAAGGGTACTGCTCGTAAGGGTACTGCTCACAAGGGTATCAATAGAAATATTGTAGCAAAACTCATATAGTCTATCAACCAATCAGAATCATATGGCACACAATTCTGTAGTATAAATAAAACATTATATTTTAAATTACTGTAAAAATGTCAAAACCTAATTTCATTGACAACTTGCTAAAAGAGATAGTTAACAAAAACATTACGAAAGCCTCCGTTTCCTAATCAATCTGACTAAACAAATTATTAAAGGCAACCATATCGACTACCAGAACATGATGGATATGGAATGCCTTGAAACAAAGAAGTTTTATTTTAATCGAATCTTCAATTGCCTATTCGACTAAAAAATGAAGTGGAACCGAATAATTGTAGGATTCACTTATATGAAAATTATCATCAAAAAATGTTTATGGGACTCAGAACATTACTACTAGTGGTCTCAAGAAGTAATTTATTTTATAATCTATATTTTAATAATATTCATTTTTTAGATAATCAAATTCAAATTTACTCCATGGATAGAAGCCAATGGCGGATGGAGTGTATTAAATCAAATCGCCCGAAATGCCAAGGAAATCGACTAGCACAAAATAAAGTTTAAAAACTATATTAAACTTGCAACAGGTGCTGCTATCTTGTATATTATTTGTCAATATTATTTTCAATCATTCAAATTGATTTATTATTATTATTATTATTATTATTATTATTATTATTATTATTATTATTATTATTATTATTATTATTATTATTATTATTATTATTATTATTATTATTATTATTATTATTATTATTATTATTATTATTATTATATATACTCCGAGTTTATCCGACAAGATATTCTGTCCCCATATGGGTACTGCTCACAAAGGTACTTCTAAAAATATTCGAGGCAATAAAATCAATACATTTATTAAATAATTTAACCACATCATCGAAAATAATCATGTCCAAAATAATTATCATCTGCTGGTTCATGGAAATCATCTGGATCATTTGCTGAGACAGCTTCTGTTGAATCTATAAATATATCGGAGTCACCGCTCCTATAATGGTCATATGCCAAACGTTGATTTTTATCCACCCAATTTCGCTTATCATGTCAAGGCTCTTTTATTATTTTTAATACTAAAAAGTTGGTGATTTTTCGATGTTATTCTAAACTGAGGGACTGTGTATATTTTATCGTTTAAATAACAATCTAGATACGACTGATGTGTTATCTTTCATACTAATCCTCTTAGCCTTCTTACTTTCCTTATCACCCATTAAACTGTAACATTTAGGTCTCAAGAGCACCCAATCTTTATATAATAACCCTTTATTCTCGTCTTTGAATTTACCAATGACAGAATCAAGGTTCCTACTATATAAAGGATGGTTTGGGTCATAATTCGACAACAAAGACCCTTATGCCTATTAAAAGCGTCATCATACCCAAAACCGTTTAAACACCTAGGACACCACTGACTACAAATCCTAACAGGAGTGATTGAACTATTCCTACAATTAAGGAATCTATTTAGGTTTGTGATTGCAAGATAATGATAATTATCCTTCTTTTCAATTAATAATAAATTGACAGGTATGGCTCCTATATATTATATTATCTTATATTATATTATCTTACTCCTGTATATTATATCAATAAAGGGATGCTTCATAACTGCATCTTCATCAGAAATGTCTATCAAAGCCTTTTCGTTGTAAGTAAGAACATAAATACTGTAACCGGGATTTGTTGTTCAAATTTACTTATATTTGATAGTTTCATCGGCATATCATTAGGGCCAAATTTAATATCAGAAAGATTGTAGGAATTAGGACGATTCCTATATTGCTTATTTATACTGTCATATTTAATAATTGACAAGAAACTATACAAAAAGCAGAAGTGGTCATTATTAACTACATTAATGATACAGCTTAGGTTTCTTAGTGATTTTGGGGTTTCAACTTTTGCCACTTAACCGATTTATTTCAGCAAATTTAGTCCGAAGCTTATGTAATCGATTTTATTGATAGTCCAATTACTACCTTTCTCATAAATTTTAATTATTTTTTCATTTAAACGAGCAATACCTTCGTCAATGAAGGTATCGCTCCAAACTCGTGCGGAATTTGAGATTACAAAAGATTGTAATTCATCATCTTTTATGAATTCCACATTTAGACAAATTGAATTTTACATGATTTTAATTTATTTACATAAAAATTTAATTTATTTATTAAAATGTCTGGTACAGAGACCGTTTTTAAATCTAAAGACGAAACGTCCATTTTTAATATAATATGATTATTATTTAAATCACTGGTGACATCTACGACACCAAAACCTATTTGATTAATATTATTATAATTATTATTATTACTACTACTACTATTATTATTATTAATACTACTATTATTGTTATTAACAATTTCAACATCACTTATGGTGATTATTTCATCATCATCACTTATTTTGATTACATCGATAATTTTCAATTTTTTAATCGGTAATAAATTTATTTTTTCGTTATTTTTTCTTTTATTCGTTTTAATAAGATTATTTATTTGTTCATTTAATTTATTTACTTGCTCTTTTAGATTATTTCGTTTATATCATTATTATTATTATTATTATTATTATTATTATTATTATTATTATTATTATTATTATTATTATTATTATTATTATTATTATTATTATTATTATTATTATTACTATTATTTTTATTATTATTATTATTATTATTATTATTATTATTATTATTATTATTATTATTATTATTATTATTATTATTATTATTATTATTATTATTGGTGTTGGTATTATTATTGTTGTTGTTACTGGTATTATTATTATTAATGTTGATATTATTATTCATATTTATATTATTAGTGTTATTAATGTTGTTAACAAACGAATTGTATAATATAAAGAAAACAGATTTCTTAGAAGATTGAAATTGTTGAAGATGGGACCTATGCTTATTTAAAAATTGCTTATACTTTATAACCTCAATAACTTCGCATTTATGGCATAGGATGTAGGTGACATCGTTATATCTATGACTAGTGTTTTTGGGCAACTAATATCAAATTTATTTGGTGGATTGCTGTCGCTGGATTTTAGATCCGATTCGTCAGATTACATATTTTCAGATCAAAGTTTCGACAATTTTGTAACGAGTATTATGAATCAATTTGAACAGAGCAAACACCAGCAAATGACGCAGATATTGAGAAATTACATGTCAAGAAAATCACCGCAGCTAATGATACAGGTTCCATTTGTCTGTCAGATTACGAGGTGGCCGATGAAGTGTATGAGTTGCTCTGTCAGCACAGATACCCTGTTCAGTGTCTAAAAACGTGGTTAATTAAACATAGAATGATGAAGCACCTTTAGCAATAGCGAATTGTACAATTTCCTTTGTTTTTAATGGATAAATTGCATGTTTTGAATTAACTCCTGGAAGTAAATATTTCGGTTGATCCATAAAATCTAGTTGTAATGATGAACACATGGTGAATAATTTTGAGCCTTTAACCCACTTTTTTCTTTCATCATCTGTTGCTGCATAACCTATAGGTGTAAGACAGGTATTTTTAGTATCGGAATTGTAATTTAAAATAGTTTCTGAATGAATGTATTATTTCTGCCTTCAATCTTGATATTATTAAATCCCAACACTGCATCTTTAAACAGAGTATGAAACAGGAAATTGTTCGGTATTACATCTGCATTGGCATCCAAAACCTTTCTATCTTTACCTACAACCTTGATCTGAACAGTCAATAAAGTATCGTTCAAATCTAAATATTCAGTTTGCAAACCATTAATATAAAACTCTATATCATTTCTACTATCAGTAATTTAATTCATAGGAAAAACTTCCTCGAAGACCCTAAATTCCATTACCGCTTGAGGCGATGGTCTATCAAATATACATAATTCGGATTTACCACAAATCATTTTGCAAATATAGTTCCATGTCCTTTCATTCGTTTGTTTATACGCGATATTCTATGTCCTTTACGTTTTGGAGCTGGGGCTGGAGGCATATCTTTTTGAAACATACCAGCAATTCCCTAACTCAGCTAAAGCATTTGTTTTTAGAGATGGTAAAATTTTCTGTTCATTCATAATCACGTCTTTAGCAGTTTTCATCCAAAACTACCAATACGTTTAAGAATAGGAAGTGCAAATCTCCCTATTGTTTTTAACCAACCTGATCCGTAATGTTTACCAACGAAATATGGTAATTCACCACCAGATTGGCTATCACTATACATACTAATAATATCTGAATTAGCCATCTACTTTACGAAACTGTAATGTCAAATGAGTTTACGAATATTTATTTCTATATTTTTTTACATGAGCTTGAAATTGGTAAATACATGGAATTATCTATATTTATATTGACAACTTCGTCGTGTTCATATCTTCCAATCCACACCGATTTCAAAAGAAGAACACTGGAATCACCAATAATGATGGACTCAATAATATTAGTATATATGAACATTTGTTGATGATGTTCAAGTATTCTTGGTTTACGTATACCAGCCGAATTTTCCCGATATTGTTGCTTCTCTAATCCAAGTGTATTTGTCAAATTTTTATCAAATGTAACCTCGCAAATATCATCATTCAAACTGAATGTAAATAACAAATCTTTCACAATGTCCAAAATTTTAAATATGTGTGAACAATTGTACTTTAAATATTTAAGTACATATCAAGTTTATCAATATATAATTCGTCAGCAAAGGTGAATGATTCTTCAACTTCATTTTTATACGATGCTGATATTTTGATTTCTTCTTTCATTACACTGTTTGCTTCAAATAGATCAAAGCGTAATAAATAAGATGTTTCCATAACTTCATTTTTCAACTTATTGCAACCCATTCGTTTGACATCTTCAATAGTTTCGAAATCACAACTGATATTTAATTTATCCTTGTAAAACATATAGCAATGCTGATCTAATATTTTATTTGGAATATGATATGTTTTATCATAATTACTGATAACAAAGATACCACTACATGTTTTCATAGCATTCCTTTTGAAATCAATTTTACATTGACTATAAAATGGGAATGTGTTGTACACGAATGTAAAATCTTGCAGTGCAAATCCCAGTCACCATTTAAAGAAATTGGATTCTGGAGATTGACCATAAATTTGCTGGCTTGATTATCAGGATGAATTAATGTGCAGCTATTGCTAGGTAAAAAAGTATAAAAATTCACTTTACTAGGTCCTTTTCGGATATCCATGATGGGTTTTGATAACCATGCCATTTGACGTAGTATTGTTTATCCTTGCCGACCTTTATAGTTTTCAATATTTTTTTAATCCTAAATACTTTTGGAGGAGGAATAACTTGTAATTCTTGCTCAAAATTTCACTTGTACAATATTATTATCTTTGATGACATACATTACAGGACTCTGGCTAGTATTTATTTTTGAAATTACAAAGACTTCATCACTCCAATTTGCATCGAAATTTTTAATAAATGGTGATACACTAATTTTACTAATTCTAACATGGTCACCTACTTTATATTTAGGTTTTGAAATTTTTACAGGTTTTTTAGAATAGAATGTTTTTGAAGTGATATCAATCGGCCTTAATCCATTAAGTCCTCGATGTGATGAATGATTATAACTAGTTATAATTTTTGCTAAAACCAATATCCATTTTTATTACCTTGATACACAAATAATTTCTTTAATCTATCTCTCAATGTTCTGTTAAATCTTTTGTTATTGAGAAATCTTTGTATTGAGAATGCACCGAGTAATGGTTTATTTCCAATTTATTGAGGATTTGCTTGACTTTACTGTTGTAGAATTCTTTATCCAAAATAATAATAATAATAATAATAATAATAATAATAATAATAATAATAATAATAATAATAATAATAATAATAATAATAATAATAATAATAATAATAATAATAATAATAATAATAATAATAATATTGCTCAGTTTTGCTCAGGCAAACCGACTGAATACATCAATACATGTTAAAATATATTTATACCCATTGTTAATTTTCGAATATGGTATCATCTCCATCAAATCCATTTGTCATAAATCATTTATTCCATATGTTTTATATGCTCTTGTTGGGAATCGTTTCTGCATTGGTTTGTTCAAACTGTACGCAAGCTGGTCTGATAACCACTTCTGGGTTTCCTTTTTCGAATTCCGAACTCTTTTCTTTAATTTTGAGACTCCACCAAAACCGGCTTCGTCTTCGGGGTTCGTCCAAATCTTCTTCATTACAACAAGAAGATTTAAAATTAAATTTAATGTCGGGTAATAAAGGATTTGCACCCATTGTTTATGCTCGACTTCCTATTATTCCACCTAATAATGATATTGCTAAAGGTATCAATGCACCGATAAATCCCCCTTGTTGGTTATATATAATTTTTCTCATTTGTTGACGATTTTTATTATTTACTAGTGATAGCAAAGGTTTCCTATGTTTACTCAATAATTGCTTTTTGGATTTACTGATTTTAATCTTGCCTTTGACTATTTTAAGTATAATATTGAGTAAATCATCGACAACATAATTTGGAAATGATTGCAAAATACTGTTTCTTTTCATATTTGGTGCCTTTAACAATGTATTAAAATACGGGAAACTCCGATGATTTTTAACAACTTTTACTTTCTTAGTGATTTTACTTCTAGGTTTAAATTTAGGATTTTTCGAAATAAGATTCATTGCAGGAAACTTTTCTGTAGTAAGTTCTTTAGATGGAGTATAAGTAGTTGTTGGTGGAACTTTTGGTTGTTTTTTATTTGATATCCTTGTTTTTGAAAACATATTTTATATATGTTTTATATGTTTTCAACTTTAATTTGAACTTTTTTTATAAACCGTAGCACCTTTTGAGTTGAAAATATCTGTTTTTACTCGTAAATCATCAGGACATTGTTGTGTGAAATCAAGAAATATATATCCATGCGGTATTTTCGTAGCATCTTGAAATGCATTGATAAGAAAATTACGATTATTAGGGTATGCTTGTCGTCCAAGAAAATCAATGACAGTTGCATTTCTAGGATTCTTGAAAATAACTAAATATTATACATTTAAATTACGTGTTCGATGTGCACCACCTTGATGAAATAGATTTTGTGTTATGAAAATAACTGTTACTCCAACATGTCTGCTGATTTTTGTAAATAAATTATTAAAATCCTTTTCTTTATTGGCTTCTTGATACAAATCATGGATAATGATAACATCATCTTTCTTTAAACGACTTGACCAGTTTTTATCAAAACCCTTTACTATTTTCATGTTTTTCAACTGACAGAAACTTGATTGCGTCTATCTATGTTCTTCGTCGGTGCCCCTATGCCAATAAATATTGTTGAATTTTGTTTTGAACAATTTTGATTTTAATAATTTACAAACAAATAATGGTTTCCGCTACCACTCGTTCCAACGATTTGGTATACTGCGTCATTTCGTAATTCCATTTATTAAATTTAAACTATATAACTATTGTTTATATTGATAATTTAAATGAACTACGTTTTAAAATAACTATATATATATATATATATATATATATATATATATATATATATATATATATATATATATATATATATATATATATATATATATATATATATATATATATATATATATATTTGGCCATAGTGATATATGGAAGATAATGAATGTTTGATATGTCGTATGTCAATGAGCAATATGGCGAAGAGATGTCTTTTCAGGAGTGGAACTTGTCCATGTGATCGTGGTTCAGCAAGATCGTTGCAAATTATTAATGGAAGTTTTTAAAATCGATCAGAAATCAACGATTTAATTTCTGTAAATCATGAAATGACAGATGAGGAACTCCAAGAGATGTTTATGAAATTTCCCCAAAGCGATAAAAAGATAAACTTGCTAACTTATGGATATGATATTCTATTCAATCGAGCTCTTAAAAAGATCAAAACAACTCCAATGTTTATTAGCCGAAGTGTTGAACAATTATCCAATGTTTCAAATTCAATCATGGCTCAATCTCACGTTATTGGACACGATAAATGGTTTTGTACAAATAAAGCGTGTGATATTAATTACAATGAAATTCTTCTGATGTGTCTTAGATTTAAACACTGAGGCTTTCGTAATGTTTTTGTTGACGATCTCTTTTAGCAAGTTGTCAATGAAATTAGGTTTTGACATTTTTACAGTAATTTAAAATATAATGTTTTATTTACACTACAGAATTGTGTGCCATATGATTCTGATTGGTTGATAAACTATATGAGTTTTGCTACAATATTTTTATTGATACTCTTGTGAGCAGTACCCTTGCGAGCAGTAACCTTAGGGGGACAGAATATCTTGTCGGATAAACTCAGAGTATCACCGCGCGCGTAATAGTAGTTATAGAGTTTATATCGATGGTTCAATAATTTGGGAATTCAAATTTAAAAATACTTAAATATTTGACCTCAAATTGACCTTACTGTGTCTTTACTATGACCTTACAATGATTAAATAAATATATTTTAAATAAATATATTTTTAAATAAATATATTTTAAATATCGAAATTTTTATAAATGGTTTTTTGAAATATTTTATTCAACGCTGAAAACTTGCTTTGGAAATTATACAATATTTCATTAAATAAATACTTGGAATTATGACGTTAACTTTTAAACCGGATTTAAAAATTAATTTTGAAGTTTTAGCAGTTTCTAATAGTACTGAGAGACAAAAGCTCGATACTAGTCTACTATTGGGATTTGCACTGGGTATCACAAAGCTTTTAATGTTTATATTATTTTAATGTTAGACATCCGTAAAAAAAATTTTGGAATTAATATCTGAATAAATAAACATTTGTTGATGAAATAATTTTGGAATTCTATGTAAATGTTTGTTTCTTTAATCTCAATATTTATGTTAAATTTTGATCAAAGCTTATTTTTGAATGTTATCAGCAAGAGTTATTTTTACCAATTCATTATTTTAAATTTTTAAATGCAGGCGAATTCAAATTATTATTTATTCGATTCAGTGCGATTTTATATTTCAAATTTTGTGTTATTTCAATTTCATAAAACAAACGGTGAGTTTTTTAATTATTAGGAATTTTTATTAGTTTTCATTTATTTTTAATGTTTTTACTTTAATTAAAACCGAGATATTATCTTAAAGTTTATTTTTTTAAATTTTTAATTAAATCACTTTTTCGTAGGTTTTTGACATTTGTGGTTGGTCTTAGATTAGTTCACATTTTTAGGTGATCCTTTTATCTTTTTCTTGCACGTTGTTAAAGCGTTGGTTTTCTATTTTGTTTTTTGTCTTAATCTCTTAAATTTTTTGTTTGTTTTATGGAAGTTAGATGTTATAAGCTTGAGTTTACCGCGTTTTCATATTATTGTTTTATGCTTGTCGAACAATTTTGAATTAGTTTTAGTCCAACAATATTGTTACATTTCTTCTGTTACATGTCCTTTTGTATTCAGCTTCGCTAAAATAAATTGTTGGTTTGCTGACATTCAATACAAAGTAAAGTATAAAGTATTTTAAATATATTGAATTTGATCTTTAATTGTAAATAATTTATTTTAAAATGATTTAGTGTGAAAGATTTTTTTTGAATTTACCACACATAAATGAAGGATTTCCTAAATTAAAAATAGAAAATGAAATAGATATTTCTACGTCCAAAAATACAAAGAATGAAAAAAGTTCATCCAAACCTTTGAATAATTTGACTTTTATAGAAGTAAATGACAAAATCATATCGAAAAATATTAGAGATTTCATAGACGTAAATATGTAATTATTCTTTATAAAAATGAAATAATAATAATTAAATATATTTGTAATTAGTAAATCAAAATTTTCTGTTGAAAATAAATTCATAGAATCGTTTAGCGATAAATTATCTGAATTAGAAAAGTCTTTCAGCAATTGGTTCAAAATTAATGATACCTTTTCTAATGGAATTGAAAATAAAACAAACGATCAAGTATTATTTATTAATATTGTTTGAATTTAATTCATTTATAACTATAAATTTTATAGAATAAAAGTAGTGAAAAAATAATAATACCTGAACAAAACGAAAGCATGGGTAGTCTCAATAGTAATATTTTTCAAAATTACATTATTTGATAGATTATTTAAAATTTAATTTTGATTCTGAAAATTCTTCACCAATAGATGAAAATACTTTTTGCCAAATCAATCCTAATTTAGTTATTGAAAATGTGAAGTCTTCTTTTTTTGAACCTCTTCCAACCGAACAATTAGGTAAAATTAAAACAATATTATGTGAAACAAAATAATTATTAATATAGGGTCATTTTTAGTTGTGAATATTAGTATTGAAAATCACAAATATGCGAATTCTTTTCAATCATCAGAGCCAAATAGAAATTTTATTAAGGCCTGGAAAACCGATGTTAGATTTTATTCTGAATTTAATGATTAAATTTCAAATTAATTGAAAAGAGGGGGAAATGAGACATCGAGGACAATGCGTTAGTAAAGTGGGGATAAAACCCCCAGATGGCTGAGAATACTCAAGTAGTTGCTGCAGTGATGTCAAACGCCTGGCCCACCACTTGGGTTTTTGTGGCCACGACCATAAAGATTTGAGTTAATTGTTAATTTTCGCCATTAACTCGATTTAATTTTATTTCAAATCCCCCTCTAACACTTGGAATCCTTGACTTAAGGACGAGAGAACATTCTAAATGTTTTATTTGATTTTAGTTTATTCATTTATCATTGTTTTGTTTATGACCTATTCGAAATGGAATCGCCTTTCACAATTAATTAATTTTTAATTCTTTTCTGGTCAACAAATTTAGATAATAACAATAATATAATAAATATATTCGTAAAATGGGCAAGCGATTAATAGCAATTAACCAATATAGTGATTTCATTTCTTCAGTGCGAAATGCGCAGACATTTTCAACTCTCTGAATCTTTTTCTCTCCAGTTTCCCTGGCCTCATCTTGCTCAGTTTTTTAACGTCTGCTGGAGCTGTTGGCACTCGCAAGGGCAGAGCCGCAATTGTCGGGAAAAGCTCGGTTTAGGTCGGGACACGGCCGACTCCTGCATCAATGTGGGCTCCTGGTACAAGCTCTAGGATCCGTTGGACCTGTTCTTGGATCGTGCTCTTGAGATCATGAACGATCCATTGGTCTTCGATCCGAGACTTCTCTAGTTTTTCGATCTTCTGATTCAATTTCTTTACATGCTCGGGCCAAAACCACGTCGCCTCCATTCGACGACTTTTTCGAACCATGGTTTCCATCCTCTCCATCGGATCCACTGAAATTTTGTTGCATTAAATCCAAATAAATAGCTCCAATTAGTACTACCATCTGTATTTGAAGTAGTCAGTTTAAATAAATAATTCTACTTTTTTTAATCATTAAATTACAAAGAAAATGTTTATAAATTTATTGGTTTTTATTGGTTTATATTTATAATAATTATGACCAAAATAAACACAGTTAAGATATATTTAATATATATTATATTATCTCTTCTCGACGTCAATCGATCCTTGCTCTATACTGTAATTATTTCTTAAATTATTTTAAATTATTTTTTATTTCTTTAATTATTTTTCAAAACTTTATTCGTCCAAAACAACAACTATTTATCTGATTTCTCATCTTAATTTATTTACTTTAACCCTAGAATATTCTATAAGATTCGCAAGATGTTAAAGAACACAATATTTATTATAGGAATTTTTACTTCTAGTACTATAGTTGTTGAGGATACCTAAATAATAAATACAGCAGATACCGCTTAAAGAGAACATTTTTGGGACTTCAAAAAGTGTTCTCTATAACCGATACTTCTCTATAACCGATACTTTTTAATAAGGATAATTTTAAAAATATTCAAAAAATTTTACTAACTAACACATTTATTTTTTGAAAATAAACTCAGTTATTTTCCGTTGCCTGGTTTTTTTCTTGAGTAAAATCTTCTCCAAATCTGATTCAACTGCTATTAAACTTTCTTGTAAATGGACAGTTTTATCCTGATTTGAATAAAAAAGAACTACTTGTTGCATGCACTCAAATGCTTTATGAATGTTGGGAAGCTCAACACATTGATTGTTATCTGACGTATCAGATAGCGACAAATTTAATTCTACTTCCTGTTCAGTGACATTTTCTGTACTAAATTTTCTTCAGCATTAACAAAATCAGTAAACGAGTGTTGCTTTTCAAAATATTCCTCTATATCAGATGAAAATTTTTCATTTATTGCCATTCCTTCAACCACTTCGCCGAAACCAGCATGCCTAAAACAATTTTTTGTAGTATTACAGCTAACTTTTGACCAAGCCGTTTTAGCCATACTAATTGCATCAAGAATACTTACTTTAATTTTTCTTCTGAATAAGAATCATAAAATGAATCATTTTTGTAACAATTCCTTTTTTATAATACTGCTTAAAAGCATTGATAACCCCGGCATCTAAAGGCTGTAACTTACTTGTGGTATTTGGAGGCATAAAAATTATATCAATATTTGTTAAAGATTGACCTAACGGAGGATGGAAAGAACAATTATCTACTAATAAAATAATATTTCTTCCAATACTTCTTAATTTAGAATCCCATGACACAATCCAATTTGAAAAAAGTATTGACGTCATCCATGCATTCTGATTGTTTTTATAATTTAGGGAAGTAATATCAACATTTTTAAAACATCGGGGATTTTTGATTTTCCAATTATTAATGGAGGCAATTTTTCACCTTCCATACTTGCACAAAATAACAAAGTTATCCTATCCTTAGATAACTGACCTCCAACGCACCTTTCTCCTTTAACCTTAATTGTTTTATTTGGTAAAAGCCTGTAAAATAATCCAGTTTCGTCTGCATTAAAAATATCTTTGTTACCATAACCTTTCCTAATTTCCGGCCACTCATTTTTAAGCCACGACGCCACCAACTCATTATTTACATCACCAGCTTCTCCAGAAATAGATCCGAAAACAAGAGAATGCCGAGTTTTAAAACGTTGGATCCAACTCATTGTGCTAGTAAAATCTTGAATCTTTAGGTATTTGGCAATTTGATCAGCTTTTTCAATAAGTAATACACTGTTAATGGGAATCTTTTTGAATCGTTGCAGCAAATACCAATCCCTTAACTGAATATCTAAATCATCATGAAAAGATTGTTTCCGTTTCTTGGTTGATGAAGGCCTGGAACTGTAGGCCTCAAGTATTTCTTCCCTTTTCTTGTGACAAATGTTTGATATTGATGAAGGTGATATTTTATATTTTCTGGCCAATGATGCTTGGCTTTCTCCTTTCTCAAAAAGTGCTATGATTTCAAATTTCTGTTTGAGTGTTAGAATTGTCCTAGAACTTGATTTCATTATGGCCTAAAATTTTTAAGTAAAATAATATTTTCAATTAATCAAATAACCTTTAATCAATTACCTTTTTAAAACAAAAATAATTAAATTATATGTTTACTGTCTAAAATAAACTGTATTTCGAAATATAAAAAAATGTTCTCTTTAACCGATCATCGGTTAAAGAGAACATTTACACTGAAAAATTGGGGTAAATGCCGTTTTTAAACCAAAAAATTCTCTTTAACCGATTTTGTTCTCTTTAAGCAAGTTCTCTATAAGCGAAATCTACTGTAATTGGTAAATAAATAAAATTACATGGGCAAAATCGTCATGACAAACGGGACGATCTATGGGAACTAGGAGAAGAAAACGTAAGTAAAATAAATGAGGAAAAGGAATCAAACCAAAGAAAGCGAACAAGAAATTAAATCAAAGGTCATCATTAATTTAGAAGTACAAAAAGGGGGAAAAGGAATTTCAAATTCCAAAAAACAAAAACAGAAAATACATATCTCGACAGCTTGTCAGAGATAGCGGATTCAAATGAAAAAGGCGGATTAATTAAAAAGGGAAATTAAAAATTATTTCTACAGCTGTCAAAGATAGTGAGAAGCAAAATTATGTGTTCCAAAGGCAGATTGGAAAAAAC
>CAUHTR010008041.1:130034-172205 GCA_959609185.1 Schmidtea polychroa
TGATTTCTAATTACTAGAGGATTTCCTAATACCACCTACAACTAATTCTTCACTGTGTTTACTCAAAATGTACCTCCTTTTAACTATTATCAACCTTATTCGCTATATTCAATAAAAAGGTGTCAGTCGTTGACCCAAACGGTCCCCTCTTGGAACACTTCTCTGAATCTCTGCTGAAAGATGTCTGAAACATTACCCCGTCCATCGGGTAAGAGGACAGTTAGTCCCCTTTGCCTATGACATGGCGTAACTCTCAGTCCATCCAAATATTCTAAAGATCATAACACATTTACTCGGTTAAAATTTAGAAAAGGATAATAAAAAGAACAACAAAAAATTAAATCTAATGTGAAAGATTTTTTTACTTAAACATTAACAATTATTTTATACAAAATAAACCTACCACAGTTGCATAAAATTAATAGAGACCGAAGACTAAGAGCAAGTAAAAATTCTTTGTATTAACAAAAAGGTTTTTCAAATGAATTTTCCGTTGGTATTTATACTGATTTTGATTGCACGCCTACACCTTCTCTGCCACTATATCCAATTGGAATGCGGGTAATTTTGAATTACTTTACACATATACATCAGTGTATGCGTTAATTATTTAATTTAATTGATTTTTTAAACAATCAAATTATTTAAATAATTTTATTTTTATTATTTTTAGTTCTTTATTAATTTTAATGAAAATTTTTTATTTAAATTTTTTAAATTTATTTATTTCTAAAATTTTTTCTGCTCTTTTTCTTAAAGTATGCACTCTTTGCTATAGCTCCTTCGTGTGTAAATAGGAGCCATAACATCCGTAATTAATTTGATTATGGTGTTTCGTATGTAAATATGACCAATAATCATTCTTAATTTTATTATATTTTCAATTTTTTTATTTATTCTAATTAATTGGATTATGGTCTTTCGTATGTGAATATGACCAATAATCATTCTTAAATTTTTATATTATCAATTAATTATTTTTTTATTATTATTTTATTTTCTAGTTGGCAGATTTTTCGAATGCGTTATTTCTCTCTTAACTGTGTTGGTGATTGCAACTTCCTGCATTCCTTTATTTTATTATACGTGTTTTATTTGTTCTCAATGTCTTGTGTACTTTACTTTGTATTATTTGGTGTATGATCATAGATTTTGATTCAACTTGGTGCAGTTTTTATGCTGTATTTTCGACTCATTAAAACAAGCTCTCAATTTTTGACTCTGCCCAACAATATAAAAAAACATCGATATATATTCTGATTCATAGTCAAGCTAGTAATGATATTACATTAGAGGCCAAGGACCAAATGTGAAGCAGTTCAGAGTATATTGCGTAATTCAATACAATGTGTTAGTTATTACGCAATATTCATTACTATTTAAGAGTGATCACTCTGTGTTAATATTAATAAAATCTTTAGATGGAACCAATAGTTGTAACTGGCGACCACGCCGAAAATGTTCACACAATTACGACTCGAGGAGAAAGGAAAAAGTCTGCAAGAGACGCGCTACCGAAACGTGCGCAAGAACTCTTGGATATGGAGATTAGAAGATACGACGGCAGATGTACCAAGGAAGCTGAAAAATGGATACAGGCAATTGATGATTGGATCGCTAGAAATGATTTGAAGAGGACCGAAGCATTCGATTTTCTCCTTTGTGATGAAGCGGCTACACTGTGGAAAAATTTCAAAACAGAAAAAACAACAGATAAAGCAGCTGAAGAATGGTTTTCCGAAACATTTACAATTAAATTGACTATTATAGACAAGATTAAAGAACTTGCTGCAATTAGACAAGAGGAAAATGAGAGATATGCAACCTTCGAAATCAGGGTATTGAAATTAGTGAGTGAAGTTATTAATTCAGGAATGAGGGTAGAGGAGATTGCCAATGAAATTATAACTGGATGCGTGACAGAAGATTAAAGGATGATCTAACAATGAAACCATCGATGACAGCAGAAGAACGAAATCAACTGGCCAAAATTTACGAAAAAGTGGAATCAAAAGAAAAGACGGAAGAAATTATGGTAATAAAGAAGAGTAGTTACGCGGAAGCAACAAGGAGAAGAAATTCAGAAACGTTTACAAGAGAAACAAATGGATGTAACACCAATGTATTAAGAAGCCAGGGAAATTACAGAAGAGAGAATTTACCAGATAATTCGTATAACAGAAATAACGAAATGAATCACACAGTCGAACGGAATGTGCAGAGAAGGACACCAACGGTTTCGCTTAAACACATTGCCAAGAGATTATACAATCGATCTAGAGGCCTTCCTGATCCAAGAAACGGCGAATTACAGTCAGGCCAATGTTTTTGCTGTGGCGAATATGGGCACAGAAGATATGAATGTCCACTAAAAGATAAATGTTTGATATGTGGTAAGGGAGGGCATAATTTTCGTGATTGTTATTTATTAAGAAGGAAAGAACAACAGAACTATGAGAACAAGAAAATGATAGCTTGTGTGCATGACGAAGAAAACGGAAGAAATTACTCGGATGATGCAGAAACAAGAGAATCAATTAATGATTATGCAATTCATGATGTGGAAACTGAAAAAAACACGAGGAACTCTATTGCGTACATTTCGTCAATGGGGTTGTAAAGGAAGAAAATCGGAATGACAGAACAGAGAGAATGAGGTATGCGACGTCAGATGGAAGAGAAAGGAGCAAGATGATGATAAATGATGTTGAGATTGAGATGTTGTGGGATTCTGGAGCTTCAATTACAGTGATGAATGAGGAAACATGGCATAAAATTGGCAGTCCACGTTTAAGCAGCAGTGAAATCGAAATATGTGGAGTTTTTCCAGGAACTCAAAAACCACAGGGATGTACAGAAGTAAATGTTTATTGGCACAATAAGATGAGGACTATCAAAATAATTGTTATTAAAAATATATTTCCAGGTTTTATTGGTGGGATAGATACTTTGAAAGCATTTGGAGTGCAGTTGGTGGAAATTAACAATATCGAATCCGAAACAAAGATTAGCAATTATACTGATGACGAGAGAAGACAAAAAGCAAAAAAGGAATTGGGAAGAAATGAATTGCCAACAATTAACAAATTATTAGATGAATTCGGCTCAATATTTATGGCAGCCAGATTTGATTTAGGATTCACAAGAATCGTAGAGCACGAAATTAATACATCTGGGAATCCAACAATGCAATTTCCAAGACGACAACCGATGCATCTAGAACAGAAAATTGACGATATGATAAAAGAGTTAACAAAAGCTGGAGTTATAAGACGCTGTAAAAGTCCATGGAGCTCCCCATTAGTTGTGGTAGGAAAGAAAGACGGCTCAATAAGAATGTACTTAGATTATCGAGAGTTGAATAAGATGACAGAAAGAGAATCTTTTCCTATGCCCAACATATCTCAATTACTCGATAAAATATCAGGATCTAAATTCTTTTCTTCTTTAGATCTTGGACAAGCATACTATCAGGTCGCATTAGCAGAAGAAGCACAAGAAAAAACGGCTTTTAGTTCCAAAGAAGGTCAATTTTGTTTCAATCGACTTCCATTTGGATTATCAACGGCTCCAGCAACATTTCAGCGATTAATGCACACGATGTTAGAGGGTATATTGTTTAATGGAGCAATTGTTTATTTAGACGATATTCTGGTATATGGCAAGGACCAGTCTGAACATGATGAGCGGTTGCGAGAAGTTTTCAAAAGAATAAAAAAAACAGGACTAAGAATAAATCCGGAGAAGTGCGAAATTTACAAAACCAAATTAAAATTCCTTGGCCACACCATCAGTGAAGATGGAATACAGACAAATTCAGAGAAGATCAAGTCAATTACAGAAGCGACGAAACCACAGTGTGCTAAACAACTTCGATCTTTTCTAGGTTTGACAAATTACTATAGACGATTTGTCAAAGATTATGCTAAAATAGCAGCACCCCTACATGCAGCAGCGTCAAGTTGTGATAAAACAATCGAATGGTCAAAAAATTGTAAAAAACAGTTTTAAACAACTTTAAGAAGCCTTAACACAAGCACCTATTCTTGATTTTCCTCGTATAGACCGTAAATTTATTTTGGATACTGATGCCAGTTTTGAAGCTATTGGAGCAGTGTTGAGTCAAATAAAAGAAGACGGTTCAGAAGTAGTTATCGCATACGGTTCAAGAAATCTGACGGCCCATGAAAAGGGATACTGCGTAACAAGGAAAGAGTTGTTGGCATTGCATGAATACGTTTTATATTTTAGACAGTATTTATACGGGAAAGAATTCGTGGCTCGAACAGATCACAAAGCTTTAGTATTTATGAACACGAATAAAAAAGCAATAAGTCCACAATTTCAGACATGGATGGCTAATCTATCGGAATACGATTTCCAATTGAAATATCGGAAAGGCGAAGAACATGCAAACGCAGATGGATTATCAAGGATCGAGGGTAGTTTATGTGCACTGTGTCAGACAGCACATGTACAACATAAACAAGAAAGGTCAAGAGTAAGATATATCATTTTGATACAAAAAACACAGACAATGTTAGAAATTATGGAAGAACAGAAGAAAGATAAATTGTTCCAGGAAGTGATGGAAATTCTTAAGAATCAGATAGATTTTCGGAAGGAATCGTTTCTAAATAGTTTTTTATTCAGATATAAAGATCGATTAAAGATATCGGAGGATATGCTTGTATTGGAATCAGACAAAATAGATCTAGTGATAATCCCAAAAAGCTATCAATCTAAACTGATTAAAATACATGAAGATTTATGTCACGTTGGAATTAAGAAACTGTTTCATTATTTGGAAGGGAGTTTTTTCTGGCCGAAAATGCGAGAAACTGTTAAAGAGATAGTAAAACGATGTGTCACATGTTCAAGAAGGAAAATAGACCAAGGGAGGACAAAGGAAATTTTAATTCCACACGAAAGTTCTGAATTTCTAGAACAGATTGTGATGGATGTTGCTTTCATGGAGAGAACTTCAACCGACAAAAAGTATGTTATCGTTATTATTGATAGGTTTAGCAAATTAGTAAGTCTAACGGCTACAGCAAACCAAGATGAAAAAACTATTTTGGAGACGCTAATGAACAATTGGATTTACAAATATGGTAAACCTCAAAGTATATTGACAGATAGAGGGCGAAATTTTGAAAGCAAATATTTTAAGGAAAAATTAGAACAACTTGGAATAAAGCAAGAATTCGCCTCGCCGTATCAACATCAGTCGAATGGCTTAGTGGAACAATGAGAGATTTACTTGTGACTACGATGAAAGGGGGCTGTGCTGAAAAACAGTGGCACGAACTGCTGCCTCGAATTGAATTCAGTATAAATGCAACTTATCAAAGTTCTACAAAATATCCACCATTTGAGATAGTATATGGACGGAAAATAACGGTACACGCTAATTCTAGACTCAAACATCAAGTACACGATATTTCGGAAGAAGCACAAAAGAATAACAAGCAAGCTGCGCAAAAGATGAAAACATTCGAAAAAGAGAAAAGAATTAAACGACATTTTGAAGTGGGGGAGAAGGTACTAGTAAGACGAGAACCACATAGAAGAAACAAAAATGATATTCAATATGATGGTCCATATAAAATTCTTAGATTTATTTCAGATCATCAAGTTGAATTGCAATATCCAGAAACGACGCGGCACCGACGAATCGAATGGTTAAAGAGATGGCATCAATCTTATGAAGGGGAGAGTAATGATATTACATTAGAGGCCAAGGACCAAATGTGAAGCAGTTCAGAGTATATTGCGTAATTCAATACAATGTGTTAGTTATTACGCAATATACATTACTATTTAAGAGTGATCACTCTGTGTTAATATTAATAAAATCTTTAGATGGAACCAATAGTTGTAACTAAGCTTATTAATAAATACAATGTCAATTGAAACGAAACCAGTGTTTAAAATTGAAAAAAGTTCTTATTAAACTATAATTATAAATTTTAAATATAATTTTATCATTCGAATTTGATAATAATAATAATAATAATAATAATAATAATAATAATAATAATAATAATAATAATAATAATAATAATAATAATAATAATAATAATAATAATAATAATAATAATAATAATAAATGACAACAATGACGACGATTTAGCTTTAAACCACTTTTTAAAATTGTATCATATAAGTTTTAACATTGGTATTTCTATTTGTATGGAAGCTTTTTCATTAATATGATGAATTTCTTACTATTTGGCGAATTGATTTATTATTATTATAAATTATTATCATTATTATTATTATAATTGTTATTATTCAATATGGAAAAACATTAATTATTTATTCAATATGGAATGCATTAATTATTGGTATGTTATTTCGAGTGTTTTCCTCACCAATCAACAAAAAGCACTTATCTATTTGTCAGTGATTTTTATACATATCAAATAAACATTATTGATTTTTGTCGATAATATTTAAAACTGACAAAGTACAGAAATTTTTAAATTGTTAATAGGCCACTGAATATGAATCGATGGGTCGCCAGTTGGGCAGGACTGTTCTAATAGTGTGTCTTCTATTTAATAGAATCTATTATATTAACTGTGCGATTAACTAGACCTCATTATTTTAATTATTACTAGTCTATTCAATAAATTTATAAAAATTATAGTTTTAAGATGACTTGACCTGGTTAAAACTTCAGTTATTTTGATGTGACCTACATAAAAATGACTGAACTAAACATTTTAGAGTAAACTAAACAGAACTTTAAAGTTTTCTGACGTTCTGAATCTTTTCATTTTGTACTTTGACTTGGTGCCACCTGTTGGTTTCTCAGGCTTTTTTTTCTTTTGGTGTTCGTCCAACTTTCTTTTCTGAAACAGTTTTCAAAGCAAAGGCAGTAGCAGAAGCAGTTGGACATTTTGGGACAACAGTAGATAATGCAGCTCAAGTAATTGGTTCTCGTTCTTGGCCTTGATCTGCCGGCTGAAAAGCCAATGCTTTCACAGCTTTATCTGGGCATTCACGAGCAACCTTTTTGCCAATCATTAGCAACTTTGCGTCATTGGGAATTTTCATGAGTTTGTTCAAAGCTGCAATTCCAATGATATGCTTGCACATGTGATCCTTAAAAGTTTTTGGACAAGTGCAACGAGCAAGTAGAGCAGTTTTACTTTCAAGAGGCTTATGGAACAAAGTTTTCCAAGTTTTGAATAAGATGGAGTGATATTGCTCAAAGTTCAAAAACGTATATTTATTCAAGGCTTTCTTTAAACACTCAATTGTTTTCTTGAATATTTTGTCATACTCTTCAACACCACCAGTATTTATGTAGAAATTAACAAACTTAGGATCGCTTACTTCATCCTTCATTGTCCATCTTCCCCTCTTGACCCAGTCATAAGCAATTCTATAAGCTGGAACATGTTCTTTTCGGAACAATTTGATATGATTTTCAGATTGGATGGTTGAATCGCGGTCCACACTTCAGACAACAACAATTTCTTGCGCTGTTTTCATGAACTCGGCAAATGGCTCACGCTTCTGAAAGTGTGGTCCCTTTTTAGCGTTCCATTGACTGATGCCAATCCATTGTTTGCACTTGAACCATCTGGATTAAATCCTTCATACTATCCACGTAATTCACAGAGCCATTGGTTCTTGAAATATGGGAGAAAATCTGGCATGTTTTGATTGACACTCTTACTCCATTTTGTTAAAAATAGAGATGATTCAGCGTCAAATAACTGATCTTATGCACTTAATTGAAGAATGTCGAAGTATACCATTAATCGATCAATTAATTTGGTGTTGTTCAGAATAGATTGAACAGCTTTTCTCATGTGAAACCAACACATGCCTCTACTAATTGGTTGATCAGAAACTGAAAGAAACTGCTTTGTATCCACATGTTATAGCTGCTACAGCATCAGCTAATAAAGTTAATTGTTCTGCGTCTAATTTTGGTAGACTAATTAGCCAAAACTTTGCACTTTTAACTTTTAGTACTCATCGATCAACTCTTTAACTCGAGGATGAATCATTGGATGAATTATAGACCTTTCTTTTCCCCTTCTGCTGTTGTTGTTGCTGTTCATATATTTCTTCTACATCTGATTCTTCACTTTGATAATCAGCCACTGGCTGAAGGGTCATTTTTGTATTTTGGAGTTAAATTTGGCCAACAAATGTTTTCTATGTTTGCTCACTTTCAAATTAATAGTATCGGTAATTCAAAATTAGTGATCACAATTAATAACATTTTAATTAAAATTATTTGGCCAAACAAATTAATTAATAGACCAATTCTTTTAATTTGAGGGACCATTCATGCCTAGTGATCATAATATTTAATTTAATACACATTTTAATTAAATTAAGATCATAATTATGTAAATTAGGAGACAAATTTATTAAAAATTAAGTGACCGTTTTTGTAATTTAAGTGACAATTTAATAATACCCAATTTCCAAAGTTCAAAAAATATATTGTAATTTTTTCAGTTTAGACCATTAAAAGTTATGAAGCGGATATTATTAAAATATAAATAGTTTAAAGTTTAAACATGGAAAAATTTAAACTTCCATTAATAGATGTTTTAAAAAATTTAGGCCACTTTCTTTCTCAGTTAAAACGCTTAGGGCAGGGGTCCCCAACCTTTTCATAGTACCGTACCTGTACGTTCTAAAACATTTGATGGCGTACCGGTAAACCTAATTTTTTAATGGGGTATAAAATGCAATGGAGATTTGTAATAAAGACAAGTAACTTGGGATATATATATATATATATATATATATATATATATATATATATATATATATATATATATATATATATATATATATATACTGCTAAACCTATAAATAAAATATAGTTATGACTTAAAAAATAGTTAGTAAGAAGAAATATTGGGCTCAATATTTGTCAGTTTAAGGCGAAGATCCGATTCAATGTCCAACAAAGCTCTATACATGGTTTTCATCGCAGACATTGGAGAAAATCTTGTTTCACATAAATATTTCGTCGCAAATGGCATTAAAAATTTAAGAAAATTAGAAATTGTAAAATATTAAAATGTAATGGTTATTGTAGTCATGTTTTTTTCACAAAACAGATTTTTAATAGATTTTGTTTTGTATGTAGTAAATTAATTCGTGTACCGGTAGCTGCTTGTCCGCGTACCGGTACTGGTACGCGTACCCAAGGTTGAGAATCCCTGGCTTAGGGGATTACTAGTTTTTACAATGAAATAATCTCATTTCACAATTGTTATTTATTTTCATTCAATAGTAATAATGTTTTTAATTATTTTATATATTGTCTAATTTAAAATTTCGTTTTGTGAAAATTTTTAGTGTAACCTTCTTGCAACATCATTACCCAAGGGAATTTGGATTAAAAATTTTGAACAACGAATTGATTTGTTTACCGTCATGATCGAAGGTCCAGTTGGAACTCCCTATCAGTATACACTATTCTTTTTCGATATCCATATGACTTCTGACTATCCTAATCAACCCCCTATGGTGCATTATATATCACTGACAAATGATAAAGTAAATCCTAATTTGTATCCGGATGGCCGAGTTTGCTTGTCTTTGCTTGGTACATGGATAGGTCGAGGAACAGAAAATTGGAATCCTAAATTTTCAAATTTACTTCAAATCTTAATATCAATTCAAGGTTTTTCGAAAATTTTCAAATTTCTAATTACATTTATGATAGGTCTTATTCTTGTTACTAATCCATATTTTAACGAAGCTGGTTTTGAATACAGAAGGGGTTCTCAAGAAAGTTCTCTAAACAGCAAAAAATATAATGAATCTGTTATTACAAGTTTAACCAGCGCTATGGCTAATTTAATTCAAAGTCCATTGAAATATTTTAAAGAGGAAATCAAAGATTATTTTCTTCAAAATGGAAACAAGTATATATATATATATATATATATATATATTGTAATCGTTTTTGAGAGTTATCTATGACTGTAGACAGTGCGGCAAATATAGAGTTAATAGTACTAATCAAATAATTTAAACTCGGAGCAGGGTTGCTTCAAAAACATTTTTAATCTTGCGCTCTAGGCAAACATTTTTGTGGTGCCTTCATTACCCATGAAATTTAAAAAAAATTATAAGTAAAGAATGCAATGTAATTTAAAATAATGCTTTACTTTTATTCCAATTTTAGTATAAACTTTTAATTTTATTAGTAAATTTTACATTTGTTTTATATTGATTTTATTTAAATTATTTATTTTGATATTTTTAGTTAACAAATTTGATATTTTTAGTTAATTAACTAATATTTAAATTATATTAATTACCCAAATTAGTTAGAAAATTATCTTGATACATGAAATTGTTATAAGATAAATTTACTGCTGAACGTGCTGCGAAACATAAGTCGATGATTTATTAGCTTTCTTGACGATATTATTTAAATCGATCATGCAAGGCCATTTTGTTTTACCGATTTTAACGGGATGTCATATAAGATCATTCAACTTAACAAATGTTTTGTTGCTTTTGTTAGACGATCGCTAATCGCTATTAATATGACTCAACTAGATCACTAAACATAATTAATTTTATGCCACATTAGTCATGTTTCTGCTTTCTGTAGAGTTTTACCGTAAATTTTTGATATCACGTTAATTAGTGGAAACTGTTCGCCTTACCAAGCTCACTGCACATTAATGATACGAGCCTTTAATGTAGTATATCACTTCGTCGATTTTACTTGGTAGCTATTACTTTGTTATCTAATTGAATATAAGACGCTTATACTATGATTCAAAATAATTTAATTTTACTGATTCCTAAATTTGAGTAATTCTGAGATGGGCTATAATTTGATTAATTTAATTATTCCTTCAAATGAGCATATTTACTCTTAACTGACATTCAACCGATTTAATCTCTAAAAATCGGTATACATTTATATCCGCGCGCACACATCCGCGCTGTTAAAAAACGCGCGCAAACAATACCGCGACCTTGAAAATCGCGCCTATTACTTAAACAAAACTAATGCTCACCAGACCATGACAAGGTCGAGAGAAAATTTGGGGAGAAAAATAATTAGTAGGTTAAGAAAGACAAGTTAAAATTAAAAAGTTATGAATTGAAAAGGTTAAAAAATAGAAAAAATGAAAATGAAAATGAAAGAATAAAAATAATTCATTTAATACGTCACTATGACGCGCGGTTATGATCGACACTATTATTAATAGCTCGCGGTTTTAAGTGCGCGTTTTTTAACGGCGCGATTATTAAAGTAAACCCTAAAAATCTAATTAAAAAATCACATGATAAATCAGAAATTTCTTCCAATTTTCAATTAGTCATTGTCGATGTCCAACCTTCAGCTTTTAAGTCAATATTTCTCAACTTTGTTCATTGTCCTCCTATAATATCTTAAATAAAGATAAAATAATTTCAAGTATCAATTAATAGCAATTCCAATTATATCTAAAGGTCTCAAATATTAATAATCCTTGTTCTAAACCCTGTCGTATAGAGATCTAAAAATCCCACCAAATGCATTCTAAACTGACATTCAGCACCAGTTTTATTCCAAGGAAATGTACGGATAGTAGGTGTTTAGACGGACTCAGATCAAATAAAAATTTAATTAATAATATTGTATCAAACCTTTTTGACTTTTAATAAAATGTTTTGAGTTGGGTCTTATTTTGATATTTGAAGCAGAGCACGAGGGGTCAGTACCAACACATTCAATGAACTATTATTGAATCATTGCTAAATACTGACTATTTCCCTAAGGTATTATAATTTCCCTTAAAACATTGATATTTTACCAATGAGAACTTTCTAGAACACTATAATTTTACCCCTTTAAACATCATTATCCAACCGACTATATTCTCCTTAAAAGATTAACCGATCTCATCAAATGAGTATAATTCTATCCCTTTAAACATTAATTTACAACCGATTATATCCCTTAATTTCCCCAGATTCCTGAAATCCCACCCACCTGTCATATCCTCTTTTAATATATCAATTCAGTCAATCATTTAAAAACCCCTAGAGAATATAAAATTTCTTCATATAAATTTTCTTTAACTCTAATCGATTCTAATCGATTATTCAAGCAATTATATCAATTATAGCAATTGAATAACAAATTTCAGTAAATCCTAAATAATTTTCAAGTAAATTTCAAATATAACTCATCATCTTCTATCCTTGATAAAATTAACTGGTTTCAGCTTAAGATTTTCAATATTCAAAAAGTTCATCAATGTGTAAATAATAAGAAATTGAAAGGTTCATGCATATATTCTTTGAAAATATAATTATTGAAAATTTAATTGAGTCAAATTCAATATCATCACAAAGTCATCATCAAAATTAAATAATTTATCCTATCACTTGATTACTGTAATAATTTATCCTAACTGTCATTAAAAATAATTTTTATTTAAAATTAAAAAAAATTAATTAAAAATTAAAAAGTCAATAAGAAATTAAATTTATTTTAAAACCACCATTAAAACCTCAATATTTGATATATTCTTTCAATCATGGGCGTCATCATCATCAATCAGCACTTGTCACCCCCTGAATTTCACAAACCATTCTATTTTTCGATTAATTAACAATGTTGGAAAAACCCAAGACAAAAAAAAATTCATAAAACAATTTAATTTAAAGAGGCTTCCTGTTTTTTTAATATATGAAAATCAATGATTTCAAATCATCTTATTTGTATAAAAACTTTCAATATTAACTGACGTTCTGGTTTAAAAAAGTGTTCTATTTTGTAAATAAACGAAAAAAAAGTCCTATTTTGTATGCCCCAAATATTTATTATAAAAATGCATTTTTTTCAATTCTCTTCCATCCCTAGAAATATTGTCTACTTGGTAAAAAATATTTTTGTCCCCCTTGGAAAAATTCCTGCGGACGCCCATGCTTTCAATCAACATAAAATTCACAAAAAATGATAGAAATTCACTTGAATTCACTCTAAAAATTACTAATGATTGCATTTATCTAAATAATAATTCAAATAAAATAATTAAAACGCTTTTATTTTAGATAACTCCATTAAATTAATTTAAAAATATATAAATCAGTCAAATTATCACAAATCAAGATAATAAACTTTAATAGAAAATTATTCTAAAGTGTTAAGAATTAACATTGCAGAGTAAAATGAAAAGATAATTATTCTCTAAACAAGGAAATGGAGATAAAACTAACAATGAAAATAGTATTCGCAGATGGTACGAATCTTAAAGTGTACTTTAAATGATACTTTAAAGTGAGGAAATAGAATTATTCATTGAACAGATGAAAAAATAATAAATTAATAATGAAATTAATAAATTCAAAAGTGTGAAAATCTACATTGAGGTAAGTGGTAGAATTATTCATTAATTGCAACGGGAGTTATAATTGCTGAATGAAAAGGAAAATACACTTAGAAATGTTATTGATAAGTGCGTGAGGGAGCCACCCCACAGAAAGCTGTAAATTGGAAAATTAATACAATAATAAAATCCACATCGAATTTACGGATAGCAAGTGTTGAGACGAACACAGATCAAATAAAAATTTAATTAATAATATTGTATCAAACCTTTTTGACTTTTAACAAAATGTTTTTAAAAAAAATTTTTTCACATTAAAATTCTGTTGTAAGTTGATTGTTGAATCTGTTGTTTCTGTTCATAATTTTGCCAGCTTGTTTTTTGTTTGGTTTTGAAATAAATCTGCTTTTTTTATTAATTTGTTATTAACTTACAACCAACTAACAATACATAAAAATAATAACAATTAAATACAAAATAAAGTTTATTCTTCATCACATATTTGCTTTTAATAACCTCTTGTATACTATTATATACTATTTCTTCTTGCCAACATCTAAAAAGACAATCAACAAGAAAAGAATTTACAAACACAACTAGGTACCAAACACTTACGAAAACATACCAACTACGAATTCCAGCGAGACACTAACAATTAGGCACTATCAACCTACAAACAGATATAACAACAACCAGTTAACAACAAAGAACCAACAACCAAGTACAAAATACCAATAATTAGGCACTAACAATAAGATACTAAGAACAAATTACTTACAAACATACATATACCTGGGATTTTTAATACAAAAAAGGGGTCTTCACTAAAAAAGCGTGGCAAATTTTAAATTAAAGTAAATAAAGGGTCTAAAAATGGAATTACAGTAAATTAAGGTCCAAATTTTTCAATTAAAGTTAATTAAAGTCCAAATTTTAAATTAAGTATGAATCAATGGTAAAATATTTAAAATTAAAGTTTAATAGGTAAATTAAAGTAATAATTTTTAAATAATTAAAGTAATGCAATAAGTAAATTAAAGTTGGATTTTAAAATTTATTAACAAAAAGTTTGAATAATACTCGGTGTTTGAGAATTTAAATTTTTTAATGAAATTTTAATGGAATAATTTTCAAAGTCAATTTTTAATAGAAATGTTTTTGGAATAATAATAAAAATAATAATAAAAATAATAATAATAATAATAATAATAATAATAATAATAATAATAATAATAATAATAATAATAGGATTAATAATAATAATAATAATAATATTTCAACCAAAAACTATACAACACATAAAAATTAACTAGACACATAACTAGACACATAAAAATTAACTAAACACATAATAATTTTCCAAACACATAAAAAAAACAAAAGTAAAGATAAAAAATTTATTCATCCAATTAAAATAAGATCTTCTTAATTCTGCCAGTAAAATATGAACAATTTCTTTCATCTTATATTCTTGGCAGCATCTACACCTAAACGGACATGGTAATTTCATTGGATCCATACATACTTCACAATCTTCTAGGCATTTAAATCTTGATTCTTGGACAGATTCGTAATGCCGTCGTATAATTTCTTCTATATTGATCCCCGTTAATTGCTTGATTCTATAAGCTAATCATTCTGGAGTGCAATACGAAAGTCTATTCTTTATATTCGGGAACAATTCTTCCATCTTTGTTAATATTGTTTGGAATATATATGCTTGCTTATCGTCATCCATTTTTTTAAATTTATGTTTTTGTATATATTCAGTTAATTTAAACACAATTAATTAAATTAACTTAATAAATATTCCAATATTTCTTCATTTGTTGTGATATTTATAGTTAATGATTTAATGAATTTCTGAATTTCATGAATTTGATTAAAATAATCAAATGTTTTAATCCCTAATATAACCACTTTACCGCTTGAAAAAACATTTACACATACAGGGTTATACTTGAGAATATGTAAAGCTGGAAATATTTCAGGCTCGTAGTAACTACTGGTTTTCATTGACAATGCATTTAAATCAATGCATGTACCGATATCTAACGTTAATGTAATTGATTGGTTTTGTAAATCTTGAATCTTATGTTTGAGATCGCCTTCTTGTAATGGTTTCTTACATCCCATTATCCTACATTTCCAGCTCTTGAAGAACAAAATTGGGTATTTTCCGCTTCTGTCCACAACATGTTGGGGTTTTCCTGGCGGAAACTTCATTCAATTTATTAAGCATCTTCCTCTATAATTAATGTTGCTAATCATTTTTTGAAATTATTCTAATTATAAACAAATTAAATTAAATAATTTAATTAAAATGGACTTAAGAAATGACGCGGTATATCAAATTGTGGGACCTAGTGGAAGCGGGAAAACTTTATTTGTATGTAATTTATTACAATCAAACGTGTTTAAATCAAAATTTATTAAAATATATTGGCATCGAGGTGCAGATGAAGAGCATGGATTGACTCAAAACAGTTTCTGTAAATTAAAAATGACAATAATTAAAGGATTTGATAAAAATTGGTCATCTAGATTACGCCAAGATGATGTTATTATTATCGATGATCTGTACTAGAAAGCAAATAAAGAAAAAGATTTTAATAATTTATTTACAAAAATCAGTAGACATTGTGGAGTTACAGTTATTTTCATAAAACAAAATCTTTTTCATCAAGGTGGAAGTCATAGAACTTGTAAAATGTCCAATATTTAATTATTTTCAAAAATTCTAGAGATCAAACAATAATTTATTTTCTTGCAAGACAAGCTTATCCTAATAATAGAAAATTTTTGATAGATTCATTCCAAGATGCGACAAAAATTCCTCATGGATATCTATTTTATGATTTTACACAACAATGTCCAGATGATATGCGTATTAGAACAGATATTTTTAATATAAACGGTGTTACGATTTATAAACAAACTGAAAACAATTAAAATTTAATTAATCATGTCATTTAAAAAAGTAGTTGTTAAAAATCATCCAAGTGTTTCGAAAAAAGTTAACAAGAAAACAAAACGTACAAAGAAAATTAAGAAAAGTACGAAAATAAGAAACAAATCAAGAAGTGGATCAAATTATAAACAATCCGTCGCGTTAATTAATAATAATAATGAAATTTTAACGAAGTTTACCTTATTTTAATGCTTTAATAAAGGCACCAAATTCGAAACGAATATCGATTTTGCAGTCTTTTCCATCATTTGTTATTGATGATTTGCTTGAAGTTATTATAAATGTTGTCCGTGGTAATGTAGATATAACTAAAGCTAAAAGATTAGTATTGCAAAGACATAAAAGATCACTTTTATCTCTAGTTGATACAAAAAATCGTCGTCTAATGAGAAAGATAATATATAAACAAAAAGGCGGGTTCTTGGGTGCAATTATTCCTATAGTCTTATCTGCAATTAGTGCAATCTCATCATTAAGTTCTTAATGGGTATAAATAAAAAAAATTAAAATATTGTAGATTTTTGACAACGTGTTGTAATAATGAAGGAAACGTTAAATAAATATTATGAAAGATTTTTATATTATTTTACCTTCTAATAGTTGTCCTCATATTTTCCCTGATAATGAAGCAAGTAAATTTAATGTCGAATTTCAAAATCCTATTTACTTGGATGGTGAATGAGAAGTAGCTTTCATGGATTTTACCTTTGTGTATAATACTTTTCCTTATTATAGTAATTCACTGGTACAATATGAAAAAGTAAAGATGGATGAAGAAATTAAATATTTTAGAATAAATAATTCAAATCGAACATTTGAAGTAATAAAGCCTACAAATTCTCCTGAAGTTGACATGTTCATTGAAAGATATGAGAATTTAGTTATTGTTTGTCCACATGTTCCATTTAAAATAACGTTTCCAGATTTTGAACATGCTATTAAATTTGGATTAAAATCAGTATCAGAATTAAATTACCAAAATTTGCAGAAGATAAAACAATTGATCAATTTGGTATAATTATAAGTATTGTTGAAAAAACAAAATTTGAACATTATTTCGAAGATGAAATACTTTATCTGAAATACATGGTCAGTTAATGACAATTAATCTGTCTCCCTTTAAAGATTTTAAAATACAAAATAATGAATTGGTCAAAATAAGCCTTGCTGATAACATTTCATCAATAACCTTTGATAAAAATTTAACAAAAACATTGGGATTAAAGAAACAAACATTTACAGAGAAAGAAATTATTGGTTCAAAAATTCCAAAATTATTTAATCATCATCAACAAATGTTTATTTACTCAAATATTATCGAACCATTGACCGTTGGAGATGTAAGAGTTCCGTTATTGAAATCTATTTGGATAAAAAATATGAACAAGGAGAAATTGTGCAATTAGAAATGAAGAATCCAATGTATCTACATATTTCTAATTCTTCTATAAACAACATTGAAATCAATATATGCGATGATAGTGGAAAATTAATAAAATTTAGTAAAGATACAAAAGCGCACTTGACACTACATTTTCGTAAAATAAATGATTAAAAAAGTTTTTATGTGAATTTGCCTTCTAATAGTTGTCCTCAGACTCATCCAAATAATGAAGCTAGTAAATTTAATGTTGAATTTCAAAATCCTATTTACTTGGACGGTGAATGGGAAGTAGCTCTCATGGATTTTACCTTTGTGTATAATTATTTTCCTTTTTACAATATTTCAAATGTTGAATACAGTAAAAGTGTATTACATACAAGTTATGAATACTTTTACTTTAACCAAGAAAAAAATGAATATACAATCAGTCACGACTCTCCATTTTATTTAATATATATTGATGGAAATACTTTGAACATTAATTGTAAATATTTTCTATTTAAAGTAGAATTTGGTAGTATTAAAAAAGCACAAAAATTAGGATTTTCAGAAAAAGAAATAAATTTTAAAGAAAACATGAATCAAATCACTATTCCTCCAAATAATCGAAAAATAAAGTTTGATACAATCCGATTAATATACAGTATTATTATGATATTGAGTATACCGATACATTTGAAGAAAAAATCATTACAGATCTTTCACAAATAAATGATCAATTATCAACCTTTTATCCTCGACCATTTAAATCTGTTGATATTCATAAAGGAAAAATCGTTAAAATTGTAATGGATGATGATGTCAGTAAAGTTCAATTTAGTAAATTGTTAGCTGATAGTTTAGGATTATTAGAAGAAGCGTATACTGACAAACTTATTATTGGTTTTAAAGAACCTGAAATACAACAACGTAATCAACAATTGATGATCTATACAAATATTATTGAACCAATTATTGTTGATGATACATTGGTTCCTCTATTGAAATGTATTTGGGTTGAAAAACATAAAAAAGATTATTTAGTACAAATAATTGAAATGAATCCAATGTACTTACCGGTATCGTCTTCATATATAAACAACATAGAAATCAATATACGAGATGATAGCGGAAAATACATATTTGGAAAAGAAGATAAAACATACTTGACATTACATTTTTGTAAAATCAATGAGTAATCCTGACATAATACATTTTTATAGTAGTAACCAATCGGGCGGGGATTTACCATATTTTGTCGGTAAACAATATGAAACCGGTTGATTTAAGACAATAGGTAGATTTGCACTCCCTATTCTTAGACGAATTGGAAATTTTGGTATGAAAACATCTAATGACGTAATAAATAATAATTCAAATTTCTTGCCTGTTTTAAAATCAAATGCAATTTCTGAAATTAAAGATTCATTACCTGTTGTGATGCAACATTTGAAGTAATTAATAAAGTATCCGATGTATTTAAAAATGATAAAGAACAAAAAGAACAAAAAGGCGGAACACTTAAACGACGAAAAATTATGAAGAAACATATAAACAAAAGAATGAAAGGATATGGTACCATCTTTGAAAAATGATTAGCGCTAAATCAGAATTATGTCTTTTCGATAGACCTTCTCCCCAAGTAGTAATTGAACATGGAGCATTTGAAGATATATACCCAAGGAATTTAATTACAGATGCTGGTTCTTCTTCGATTCAATTTTTCATAAATGGATCGCAAACTGAATATTTTGATTTGAATGATACTTTGTTATATATTCAATTAAAAGTTGTTAATAATTTAAGCGAGAATTCAGATGAATCAGAAGTAATTCCAAATAATTTCTTCTTCCAAACCGTTTTTAAAGATGTTGAATTAATTTTTAATTCAATCAAAGTTGAAGGATCAAATGATAGATTTTCCCATTAATTTAAACACTTATAAATTATGACGGAGATACTAAACGAATATCTTTAGGTGGAATGGGGTATACTAACAAAGACCTTACGAGAAAAACATGGATTGAAAAATCAAAATCCTTTTCTTTATGTTCCCCACTTCAATTTGATTTCTTTGATCAACCAAAATATTTACTACCAGGTGTTAGTGTTCAAATATAATTAACAAGATCAAATCCAACACTTAGTTTAGCTTGTGCGAAAATTGAACCGAAAATTGTATTATTAGATGCAAAATTAATGGTTAGAAGAGTTCGTGTTGAATTTTTGGCAGGTTATCAAATTGGTCTGTCTACAAAAAATGCAATTTATCCTTTAAGAAGCAAAGAAGTTGTTGATTTCTCATTACCTATTGGTTCTTCATCTTTTTATAAAGAACAAATATTTGGAGATCGGCGATTACCTAATTTTATTCTTGTTGCATTTCAATCTAGTAAAGGATTTATTGGATCATTTTCAGAAACATTTTCTATATTTGATCACTTTAATGTCAAGTCGATAACTTTAAGTAAAGGAAGTGATTATCATGAAATATATAATCAAAAATTATAGTACAAGTTATATGCAATCAATTGTTAGAAATATTGGATATCTAAATAAAAATATGAATTGTCGTATCAACATGTCTGATTTTAAGAACAAGTATCCATTCTTTACATTTGTATTGGCACCCGATTTTAATCTTCATCAAAGTCAGTTACCACAAAGTGGAAATTTACGATTAGATATTAAATTTGCATCTTCACTTACTGCAGCTGTTTCTGTAATTGTATATGGAGTTTTTGAAAAAGAAATTCAAATTACATCTACTCGTACTGTTTTGGTATAATATAAACCAAATATAGAAAATCAATTAATCCAATATAAAGTAAGAAATAATTTAAATTATTTAATTTTTATTAATTTAGTTCTATTCAGATACAAATTATTGGAAGATAATTACTAAGAAAAGAATTTCCCATTAGACAAAATACCTTATTTAGATGTCAACAAAGCAATAATCGTAAATACTCAATCTGCTAATCTGAATGGTGAACATTAACTTGTTCCTACAAAAATTAATAATTTAAATAATTAAATAAAAAAAATACCTTGAATGAATAAGTAATAGGATATTTCAAATAGTACATATTATTCTGAAGGTATTGAACAGGAGGTTTACATACCATACCTATAACAGATGTACTATTTTCTTCTAATAGGATACTATTTATATTAAAAATTTTTGTTAAATTTAGTTAATTAAATTTTCCTTTATATCAAATAATAAATTTTGATTGGTTGCATACAATATTTCGGAAAAATATTAAAAAATTTCATTTAAATTATAATATTTTTTAGTCAATTTTTATTAAATTTTTATTTTATATATATGCTTTACCCGAAATATTGTTCAGCGAAAAAACATAATAATAATTGTCATTCTATAATAGAAAATTATTACATTAAAAAATATTATAATAAAACTTATTTTATATGCCCTATATGCAAAACTAGTGACCCCGTAACATATAAAACATTTTATAATAACCATAAAAATCATTTAGGAATGTTTTCGTTTAAAAAAGATACTGTTTTTAAAAGACCCTCGACCATAGAAATAAATATTACAAATAAAAAATTTAAATTAGGTACTTCTTCTTTTGAATCCCAAGATGGATAAGACGTAGTTGAATCCCAGGGCGGATTGGTTGTTGAATCCAATGATGGATTTGACAACATTTCCCTTGATTCTTGGGATGGATTAAATACTATACAAATAGGTGGAAATGTACCATTAGTTCAACACGATTTAAGAGGTACTCACCAGATATTAATATTAATATTTCCAGAATCGTTAATAAACAAATTAACAGATATTATATGATGAATTAGGCTCCGTCAAAATTCAATTCGGAATAACAATCGAATTTGAAAAAGACGGGGAAATAAAAGTTAATAATATTTCGAATAACGCGAAACCATTAACTGCGTCATTTTTCGACGAAGGCATTAGGGAATAAAATGAAAAAATGACAAACATAACCGAGTAAGGAAGTAGTTGGCTAATAAAAAATATAACTAAAATTCATTTCACGATTACAAAAATAAGTAGGTTAAGTAGGTTAAGTGGTAGGAGTTATTTAGAAACACCATCTTATTTGAAAAATAAATATTGTTTAATTAATATAAAAAAACAGTGATGATTCGTGTTTTTATACAGGATTTTAGCAATTTTAAAATATGATGAGGTTAGTAGACAATACAGAAATAGGACATCAAGTTATAATCTATCTGACCTTATATACAACTCGTCTGATTTACCTATGAAATTAAACGATATTAGAAATTTTGAAGCCAAAAATCCTGGTTTAATAATTAATGTCTTCACTTATGATAACACTAGAGAGGTAAAGGAAAACTATGTATTAAAACATCCACATTTGGATATTATGCACCGATCTAAAATTTTAAATGGAAAAATAATTAATTTATTATTATTAAAAAAAGGAAACAACTTCCATTACGTAGCTATAAGTAACTTAAATCGACTAATGAATTGTGGTATCAACACTAGTTGTAATACACGAATACGTTCATTATGGTTCCAGCGGTGTTTTAACGGGTTTAGAAATCAATTAGGAACATCTCTTTTCACATTCCCGGATAATAAACTAATACAGTTTACTGACTGGTCGAAAACGGTAACTCCTTCGTTTGTATTTTATGCCGATTTTAAGGCTATTTTACCTTCCGACAATATTCACTTTCAACGACACATGCCAATATCTGCTGGTCTTTTGCTTATTAATAACTTTGACGGATCTAAATCTTATCAACAGTTCATAGGTTTAGATTGCGTCGAAATTTTTTAAGTGCTATAGAAGATATAGCATTAAATAAAGTTCTTCCTTTTTATTATAAAATGGGTAGGAAACCTATGGTGAAATTAACTAGTATCGAACAACTACAATTTAACAATGCCGAGAAATGCTATCTTTATATGAAATTTATCGTCGATCCTGTTAGAGATAACGATCATTTTACTGGGAAATACTTGGGTGCTGCTTGTAGCACATGCAACATTAAAAAAATAAATAAAATTTTGCCTATCGTATTTCATAATTTGAAAGGATACGATATGCACCATATCCTTAAATATGGTTTAAATAAATTTAAGAATTGGACTTTAGGTTATATCCCTATCACTACCGAAAAAGTTATTTCTTTGATAGCGCATTTAGGAAAAATTAGCTTAAGATTCATTGATTCTTATCAATTTGTGAATGATTCTTTAGCTAAAGCTGTCAAAACTTTGAATACTTTACCTTTAACATATTCTGTTTTTACTGGTACTATTGTTTCTGAAAAAGGAATCTTTCCTTACAATTTCGATACTTCGTTAGATATTCTCCAAACTACTTATGAATTACCACCGATCTGGGAAGGTGTCACTGAACTAGAGTATGAAAAAGCTCAGGAGATTTGGGTTGAAACTAACTGCATAACATTATTAGATTATATGATGATATACTTAAAACTTGATTGTTTTCTTTTGGCTGATTTCTTCCAACAATTTCGTTTGAAATCTATTGCTCATAATAGATAAGAACTATTGAATTATTTCGGAATTCCTGGTATGTCTTGGTTTTCTTCTTTAATGTCTTTAGATGAACCGATTGAAATGAAAACTAAAAACGAAATCTTTAGCTTTTATGAGGGTGGAATAAGAGGTGATGAACCGATGAAAACACCGAGTTGCTTTATATTGATATTAATAATCTTTACGGTTGGGCTTTAAGTCAACCATTACCTTGTGGCGAATTTAGTTGGGTCCTTGATGGATTTGATTTAATAATGGATGAATTTAAATCTTGAATCTTTGACTTATGGATACACTTTTGAAGTCGATCTTGTAATTCCTTCTGAGCTTCATGATAAGTTGGACGATTTCCCTGTTGCTGCTGAAAAATGAAACCTGTTGGCTCAAAGGTTGAAAAATTGTTATTAACTCATCTTCCAAAATCTAATTATGTGATTCATTGGAGATTATTAAAATTATACTTGGCACTTGGTGTTAAAGTTACACGCGTAAATAGAGCTGTAAGGTTTAAGCAATCTTCAATTTTTAAAAAATACATAGATACCAATACCGAATTAAGAGCAAAAAGTACAAATAGTTTAGACAAAAATTATTACAAATTGTTAAATAACAGTTTATATGGTAAAACTGTATAAAATTTAAAGAGCAGAATGAATCTTCGTCTTTGTACAACCGACAGTAAATTAGTCAAATATATTTCCAAACCTTCGTTTAAAAAATCTCTTATAATCGACGATAATTTAATAGCAGTTTTGTTAAATCCAGATTCTATATTTTTAGATAGACCAAGTTACATTGGACAGTCTGTACTTTATCTATCTAAACTTAGAATGTATGAACTATAATATAACTATTTAGAAAAATATCGTAATGAGTTTATATGTAAAATTAATATCGTTACAGGTGATACGGATTCTTTTTTCCTGGAAGTTATTAACTGCAAACTTGAGGTTCTTTTACCTGCAATGATCCGCGATAATTTGTTAGACACGTCCAATTACGATACTTGTCATTCCTTATATAATAAGTCGGTCATTGGAGAGTTCAAAGACGAGAATAAAGGTCTTAAATATAAGGAATTGGTTTTTCTTAGACCTAAGTGTTATAGTTTGTTGGGTGATGAGGAAACAAAAAAGTCTAAAGGTGTAACATTGAAAGGTAGTGACATAAAACATCAGTCATACGTGGATTGTTACAATAAAAATCAAATTTTTTAGATTCCTCAAACAAAAATAACAATCAAAAACCATCAAATTTATACAATAAAAAATACTAAAATAGCTCTAACTAACGCAGATGACAAAAGGGTTTGGGTGGGGGAAATGCTAGTTTTGCATATGGCCATGTAAGATTAAGTCAATTAAATTATATAGAAGACGTTGGAGAAGATGTTGGAGAAGATGTTGGAGAAGTTGATGAAGAAGTTGATGAAGAAGTTGATGTTATTTTCTCAGATGAAGATTGATTTTATTTAATAAAATTTTATATTTTTACTTTTGTTCTTTTTATGTATCTAGTTATTTTTTATGTGTTGTATAGTATTTGGTTGAAATAATAATAATAATAATATTATTATTATTATTATTATTATTATTATTATTATTATTATTATTATTATTATTATTATTATTATTATTATTATTATTCCATTAAAAATTGGCTTACAAAAATTAATCAATAAAAAATTTAATTAAAAATTAACTTAAAAAATTATTTCATAAAAGTTTTCATTAAAAAATTTAAATTCTCAAACACCGAGTATTATTCAAACTTTTTGTTAATAAATTTTAAAATCCAACTTTAATTTACTTATTGCATTACTTTAATTATTTAAAAATTATTATTTTAATTTACTTATTTAACTTTAAATTAAAATTTTTGATTATTGATTACTTCATTTTTAAATTTTGACCTTAATGTACTTTAATTTTAAATTTTGAACCTTAATTAATTTATTTAGACCATAATCAACTTTAATTTTAAATTTGGACCTTAATTTACTTTAATTTAATTTTGTGGACCTTAATTTACTTTAATTTAATTTTTTGGACCATAATTTACTTTAATTTTAAATTTTTGACCTTAATTTACTTTAATTTAATTTTTTGGACCATAAAAACATTTAATTATTTTTAAAAAATTATACTTAAATTAATATATTTTAATTATAATATATTAATTTAATATAATATATTAATTTAAGTATAATTTTTTTTTTAAATAATTAAATGTTTTTAAAAAATAAAAAAAAATTTGTATATAATTCATAAATTTGTTTAAAATCCTTAATTTAATTAGTTATTATATCCCACCTGATGATGACAGGAAAACTGTCGAAATATATTGTGAAAAGAATGTTTGATTGGCGTTATCTTATAATTATTTACTTTAATTGAAAAATTTACCATGCTTTGTTTTAGTGTAGACCATCTTTTTCTATTGAAAACTACTATCTCACTATAGTCTGAAAAATTCTTGGCTTTTTTAGTGTAGACTGATATTTGTATTGAAAATCTCAGGACCAAGGAGACTCACCTTAATTTACTTTGAAAATTCTATGCTTTTTTGAATTGAAAATATCCTGAGACCTTAAATTACCATGCTTTTTTAGTGATAGTAGGATTTTGTATTGAAAATCCCAGGACCATGGAGACCCCCTCACTATAGTCTGAAAAATCCTTGGCTTTTTAGCGAGGACCATTTTTGGTATTGAAATTCTCAGGTTCCATCGAAACACCCTCATTATAGTCTGAAAAAAAATTTATTTGTATAGAAAAAGAAATTTTGTATTGAAAATCCCAGAAAAAAAAAGTGTGGCTTACAGCAGCAAATAAGTAATCAAAAAAGTAAAAAATGTCTACTGGAACAATTATGTAATTTATGTAATCAAAAAAAAAAGGGGGGGGGGGTAATTGTTCCCGTAAGCCACTAACTACCTACTCGCAGAGGTGATTATGATTTTTCATACGTCATGTTTACAAGTTTACAGATTTTTGTAATTTGTAAGTGATGTGATTTCCAGTGTACCGGGGAAAGTATGTAATAGAGTTGAATCAGCAATATTGTATACTTACTTGGCGCGAAGAGAATTCTTCGCGTCTCCTGCATAGTACTGATCAGAGCCAAAAGCTTGAAACTAGTCTACTATTGAGATTTGCACTGGGTATCACAAAGCTTGTACTGTTTATTTTATTATTATTATTATTATTATTATTATTATTATTATTATTATTATTATTATTATTATTATTATTATTATTATTATTATTATTATTATCATTATTATTATTATTATTATGATTATAAGTACTTGGTATCTGTTTGTAAGTGCTTAGTACTTGCTTCTTAGTACATGATTGTAAGTACTTGGTAGTTGGTAGCTAGTTGTTGGTATTTGATTGTTGAATTATTATTAATGTTGAGGTCAGTAAATTAAGATAAATTTAAATAAATTTAGGTTGAAATTTAAATAAAAAGTAGGTGAAGAGAAAAGACAAATAAAAGCGTGATCATGCACAGAATTGATAGTAAAGGAAAGTATGATGGAAGCAGTATTAGGAAATGGCAAAAGCAGTTGCAAAAAGAAAGAATCCGGAAATCCAAAAGAAATCAATAAATTGTGAAGTTATCGAAATTGAATGGTGAAAACGGGACAGGTATAGATTAGCTAATGGTCAGCAAGATGATGATTAGGGATTTATCAGAAAATGGTTAGAAAGGGTCGAGAAGCATTCGAATGTGCTAAAACAGAAAATCGTTAATTAATTAATTAATTTGCTAATAGAAAACCTGAGCTAATAGGAGACCCGAGCCAATGGAGAACCCGCGAGATGAAGGAAACCCGAGATCGATTAACATGAAAAGTAAACAAAATGAGAATCTCGGAAGCCCATTATCATGACATCATGATTAATGGAGAAAAACAAAGTTAGGACTATTATGAAAGAATAGCAAAGGGAGCCAATTAGTCATTATATGGTGTAAACAACGTTTAAGGAGCCGGTTGTCAAACCATTGTCAGATCAGAGCAATCAGGTCAAAAACCGATTAATCAAAGTGATTATTCCAGTATAAAATCAAAGTCAAAATCCAACATAATCGGCCTTTTGTCTCAGCTAGAATTCGAGAAGAAGATTAGTTAGGAGAAGAAAAAAGACGAATTAGGGAGTTTAGGGAAAAAGGAAATATAGAATAGGAAATATGAAAACGTTTAAAGGAATCAAATCAAATAGAAAAAGTGAGACGTTGCTCAAGAGAAGCTAAAGAATCAAATGGTGAATATTATCTTTTGTCAAAGCATCAACACCGAGCTGAAAATCGGTCAAACCTGTAAAACTTTGGTGATTGAGTGTCGATAGAAATATATTTTGTGATTCAAATATACGTTGTTATTTAAATGTTTGGATTAAAAGGACACGAGAAGTCAGGGGTTACCGACTTAAATTAGCTAAAACCCAATATTACTATTAATATTATTGTTAGTAGTAGTATTATTAATATTAGCAAATTTGTGAATTTAAATTTATCTTTGAAAATTATATCATAAAAATTTCCATTTAAAATTTCATATTTCTCAAAAGAAAACGGTTCTTCAAAATTTTTGATAATAAATTTAAAATTATTATTTTAATTTACTTATTTAAAATTTTTACTTTATTTTAAAATTTTTACTTTATTTATTTAAAATTCTAGACCATTGATTACTTAATTTAAAAATATAGCCCTTAACTTTCAAATTTAGCTTTATTTTACTTAATTTACTTAATTTACTTAATTAAAAATTTGAACCTTATTTTAACTAATTAACTTAGCCCTTAATTTACTTTAATTTTAATTATTATTACCAATTCTCATCTTTCAAAATTTATTAATTCTAAAGTTTAGTCGTTAATTTACTTAATTTAAAAATATAGCCCATCAGTTACTTAAGTTTAAAATTTGAACCCTTAATTTACCTAATTTACCTTAATTTTAGTTATTATTCTCAACATCTTTCAAAGTTTAATACTTAATTAAAAAATGTAACCCTTAGTTTACCTATTTAACCAATAATTTCACATGATCATTGATTAATCAAATATCTGACCATTAATTCTATGTACAAAAAATATTGGGATATTAAAATTCCATGGATTTTTTGACAAGAATTGGATTTGTATTGAAAGTCCCAGGATCCATCGATACATCTTCACTATAGTCAGAAAATTCCATGCTTTTTTAGTGTAGACTGATATTTGTATTGAAAATCTCAGGTTCAATCGAGTCAGAAATTCTTGGCTTTATTAGCGAAAGTCGGGTTTTGTATTTAAAATCCCTCGTAAGCAAAATTGGCTACTGCAGCAAAAATCTTTTCTATGGGGAGGATATAGAGTGCTGCAGTGTGCTACTAACTACCTACTTTTAATAAATGTATTGATTTTGTTTCATTGTTTTGAATAATATTCTATAGTGACATGTTGAGTGTGTCAATACCTATCGGGGGAAAATATCTTGTCGGATAAACTCTGACTATATATAATAATAATAGTAGTAGTAATAATAATAATAATAATAATAATAATAATAATAATAATAATAATAATAATAATAATAATAATAATAATAATAATAATAATAATAATAATAATAATAGTAATAATAATAATAATAATAATATGGCCCGCGTGCGTAATAACCCTTTGAAAGACCTTTAAAATGAGCTATCGTTTAAAAAAATCCATGGTCGGGAAGTCTCAAAAATTTAGTTTTTAAAATTGGACCTTTAAAATATGATCATGGCCTTTAAATATGACGTGAACTGTAAAATATGACGTTTAATGAGTCATAACCTAAAAGTAGATGATCTATTGGTGACCAGGTTTCAAACAACCTTGAAAATAAAAATTTGACATTTTTGAGTCATGGTCTTTGAATGAGTCATTGTATTTTTTTTAATTTGACCTTGACAAAAAAGTTCAAATTTTTTTCTACCGGGGATATATGATCCAACGGTGATCAATCCATCTACTTTCCTGCTTTCAGCGAAATTATGGACAAGTTGTATCACGCAGGACTCACTTTTGGGCAGATTTAAGCCTTGGGATGATATTCCTGTTATAATTCCCTTAGACCTTGCAATTGTTCTGATCGAAATTCCATCCGTTGCTTCCAACTTCGCTATGATTTCTTCCAACGTTATCTTTTTAATGAATGATTCAATGTTTCTAATTTTTTCTTTGGTTTTCTTTGTTTGCTGATCTTCCTTGGTTGATTGGGTGATAACGATGTCAGGCTGAGTGATTAAATGTCTTTTCATTGCAGACATGTTGCTTTGTTTGCAGCTCATTAGTAATGAACAAAAATCGCAATTTGTTGTATCTTTATCACTGCCAGATTTAAAGTGTTTCCAAACTCCAGATTGTTTCTTGTTTGACATTGTGCTTGTCAAATTTTTCTAAAAAGTCAAAAGCAAATAAAAACAATACTTTATTGGTTTAAATTTAAACAAACGACTCATAGTTTTAAAACAGTAATTTTGAGATATTAAAATGCCAAATAAATAGCGTCCGAATAAGATAAAATTTGCTAGTTATGTAAAAGGCTTTTTAATTATATTAATTAACTGATTTCGAGAAAACTTTTCATTATTAGTTGTTAAAATTTAAACATTGAAAAGTTAAATTTTACTATTTTGTGTAAATTAATAAACTCAAAGTAAGATTCATGTTAACCATTCAAGGTTTATTTTTTAATAATTAAAACAGTTGAAAACTGTCGGGTTCGGGCTCGAGTCGGGTGGGATCAGATCCCCTATGCATTGCACACTCAATTTAGGTATCACGGCTAAGTAGGTGTCGATTTCTTTGTCTCTCTATTTCAATTTTGGCCAACACCGACCAACAACATCTACTGTCTCTTTGCTACATACAATAATGTGAATCATTGTCGGTTCGATGTCTTTCCATAGTCGACCTTGTATTTGATTTATGGCTATTGCTGATAAGTTTTCACCTGTGTCTATCATTGCGTTAGTTTCCTTACCGTTCACGTGAATTGTGACCATCACGGCTGGTCTACCTAGCGTATTCATTGCGGCAATTGTTCTGATGACATCGTCCGGATTCATACTATGCGTTCTTCTTACAGGGATAAGGTCCAATTTCACATAGTTTGGTAGTGGAGGCTACATATTTGTCATTTGAATCATTCTGGTGCCCATAGTGGTTGCTTGCGGTCTGAGATGGTGTCGTGGATCTACCATTGTTACTCCTGGATTACTCTCATTTATTACTCTCCGAATACTGAGGTTCTTTAATCTGTTTTGTACTGGTTACACCGTTATTATTCTCCCTATCCTCGTGGATCATTATCCAATTGAGAACCTTTCATTCTCTCTCCCAGTCCTTTTTTGTTTTATTTTAGCTTCTTTCTTGTAGCTTCATCGTACATGGCTTTCCAAATTTTCCTTCCCACTTCCTCGTCTGAGCCTTTTATCTTTGCTAGAAGTTCTATCAATCTTTTTAATCGGTGTTTTTGCTAAGAATGGTAAAAATCCTACTATCATTTTCATGTTGACTTTCTTTTCCCTTTTATAAATATCAAAGCAAGCTGACATTTGAGTATGTATTACATGTACATCTGTATTATCAGTATAATACCTAATATTCCGGCCATCATTTATCCAAAAATTAAGAATCTACCCCACATGGCTTTTCATCATGTTTGAAGTGGCTTGTTGAAAGTGGTTTGGTGACAATAATAGTTCATAATTCGGACCTTTGCTGATAATTCGTTATTCCTGTTATTGTTACCATGTTTGACAGGATGGAGTCTCACTGGGCTGGATATAAGACGTTTAATCTAGCCGCTTCTAAGTCTTAGCTTAAATACATACCACTGTTGGATATTTGGATTGGTCGAAAATCCTGTCCTGTTGCCAATTCAGACAATCCAAATTTCTTTGGTTCCCTGACCTCTGATCATACTGGTAACATCACCCCTTTTCCATCAGGTATTTGAAATAATGGTCCATATACATTACTGAAATTTAATTGATTCGGGCGAAATCCTACTGGGTTTATAATTATTGTTACTGGCTGTATAAATCTCGTGTGACTTTTATATGATAATTCCAATTCATTAGTGCATTTCCGGAGCCGTCATTTACTGGGTTGGACTCCTTGAATTCTGTTTCCGTCTCTGTAGTGATTTCTAGTGGTTCTTGCTCATCATATAGGTTGTCCTTGGAATAGCTAGTTGATGGTTAATTCACTTCTCTTTTCTTAATTTTTGTTGGCAGTTTAACTATTAGCGGTGACATTGTTTCGTCCTAATCTGCGCTGTCACTCAATATCATTAATTCATCCTCTATTACCGGTTCTAGAGACCGTTCCATTTTCTTCACTGAGCTGGGTGTACTCAAACTCCCTTTGGTCAAATTTTCCTCTGGAACTTTTCTTTTTAATGGTATTCCCAATGTCTCAGTCATTGTCAACACGTTCGTTTCGTCAAGTGACATGGTCGTTACTCCGATATCCAAATTATTATCTAACGATCATCCATGCAGCTGAAAGTGGAATGGAGTTTCATAGGCTAGTTTCTTCTTTAATTCTCGAACTTTTTTGATTGGAATAGCACACTTTGATTTTATCTTTCTATGGGCTTCATTATGCCCATTCCTGGTTTTTCCACTTTCTGATTACTTGATCAAATTGTTCTGAATGCCACTCGTTTTTCCTTCGATATTCCTCTATTTCTCTAAAATTGGTGAGACTTTCACCTTATTCTTCTGTGTTGGCTTACTCCATTCAGTTTTATTTTTAATTTAATAACTTAATTATTAATTAATGGCCTTCTGGCCCATCAAAGGGGTGGACTGAATCGAAATTATCTCTTAAATTTTCACTCCCGTACCTCGGCGCACACATTAACTATAACTTTTGCCCCCGTCCTATAATACTTGTTCAGGACAAATGTGGTGATATCATTATTTACCAATAGTATTCAAACGAGATAAATTTTTTAATCGAGATGGTAAGTTCTTTATCTCAATTTCTAAATGAAGAAAATTTTATTCAAACTCATAATTTTAGCATTAGAAAAAACATGTTTTTGTTACTCAAAAATAACAAACTAATATATTAAGGTACATGCGAATACTAAAATTTTGGAGTTCATTAGACGACAGAACGTATACGAATTACATTTTGGCCAACATTTCTATAACTGAAATCCAATCGACAACTGAAATTACCAACAGTATTTGTGATTTAAATAAAAATTCATTGAAAAGTGAAGCTAACACAGAAATTGTTTCACTATGGTCAGAAGACATTCCACTATTTGAAATTGGAACATCACAAAAAAACAAACGCACTAAAGACGAAAAAATTAACACTGGAAAATTTCATCCAATTTCTTTACCACAATTTTCATTGGCTCCCGTTTCAAAAGGATTTTCATTAACATTAAATAAATATATAAAATTGCTCCAAAAATCTATTCAACAAATATAAATTTTATTTAATTTTAAATATTAATGCAATTAATTTTCATTTGACATAAAAAACAATGCGATTAAACTTTATTTGCAGAATTAAATAATAAATTTTGCCATATTCCTTCATCAATTTGCAAGCGCTGTGAATAAAGTGAAATAAAATGCTTCACCATGTTTACAGTTTTATCGCCCAACGCTGATGCAACAAATTTTATATCTCCACCGGCTTCTTTAATTGCTAGCTGTGCCAATTGAATGTCACTTTCAGTCCATTTAGCATTGAACTTTAAAATAATAAAATTAGTTATTAGTTAAAATTGCACCTGAGGATTTTGTTGCTTGTAATGTTTGAATGAGTCTATTAGTTGTTTTGATTTATTCATAATTTCCTGAAGCATTTAAATATTTTACTTTTGAATTTCAAATAAATTTTTATTAAACATTGTCAAACAAAACATGCACTGAGTTATAGAATAACAGCGTTTGCAAACTATAGAAATTTAATGTATATAAAAAATTATGGCTTTATATCAATAACTTGGTTCATTGTTATAATTACCAAAAACAGTGTGAAGTGGAAATTATTAATTTATCTATAGGAATTTATATTTATAAACATGCTTTCGGTATAATTTGATGTTAGAAATACATTTTTAAAATCCAATATTGAAATATGAATTTTTTAAAATATACTACATTATCATTGAGAAACTAAAATTAGTTTAATAAGTTACTGAGAGTTATATTAAATTTAGGAAATTTGTTGTATAATATACTTCTAAGTGTCTGATGGTCCTAACAGCATGGCAGGTGACTTCACTCGTCTGGATAAGCAAAAATTCGGTCATTGAATATAAGGGAAACGAATTGATTGCTGCTTAATTTCCTCACGGCAATGTGAAATACGGAAACATGAATCACGTTCGCACTCAACCCCATGTTCTGAAAGACATCAAGTCTACATCATCCTCTGAACCTTCTCGACTTTACGAAACGCTAATCAGTTCCAGTGCTAATGAAGTCAACCTAGCAACAGCTGTCCCAAGATACATCGAACAAATCAGAAATTGTATGAAAATACAAAGAAACCTTTGACGATTGTCAATGGATACTTTTTTTAATCTGCATGAGTTTGCATAGGATTCGAAATTCATTCAAAACATCATTACGTTTCCCGATCTGTCCGTCATATTGTATCATCCTGATGTCATCAAAATCTTAAAGAACACATTATCTTCCAACTCAAATCTTTTCACACAACAGATGTCCTATGACACTACTTTCAAACTTGGAGACTTTTACTTGTCAGTTCTTTTATTCAGAGAAACTGACTTTGATGAAAGGAAGTTACAAGAAACGCACGATTCATATACAGATAACTTAATATGTCCAGAGATAAATAAAGCAAACAACGTGGTTATGATGACTGATCAGGAAAAAGCAATCACTGATGACATCCAAAAATTTTCCTTATCTGAAAACCTTCTTATGATGGTGGCTAAGAACTTATGGTGTGACGAAAAGCGATGAACTTTCACTCGATTGCATCACTTCTCTTCTTGAATTCCCATGTCTAAACACCTAAAAGGATGAAATCGGCATGAAATCAAAATGGAGCCAACCTTTCAACATACATCATCTGCAATCGTGGGAACTTCTACATTTCAACCTAAGTCGTGCTACAACCAATCAATCAGAGGCTTTCAACACTGTCCTCAAACGTTTACAGGACTGGAAGGAAACACCAATCGATTCAATGTCCCTTAGTCTACTTAAACTGACAGAATATCAACTGACGAAAATTAAACGAAGATACAGAGGATTAGGAAATTACGAGAAGAATTGACACAAAATCCATGGTCAAAACATGTCGTAACTCCAGAATAAATAGTAGATATAATTCGTTCTTCCGGATGTCCAACAACAGTAGACGAAGGAAATCATCAGTACGTACAGATTACCACAATAGAGGAACCCAACAATCGTCTAGTTCAGCAACTTCAGAAACAATTAACTCTGTGACGAATCGTCCTAAATCAATAAATAAATCGACGAATGAAAGAGTGCCACATGTTATTAAATCAAATAACATCTTAAATCCTCAGATGGCTGTTTTTACAATTCAGGGAACATTTGGTGCGGCTTTTTCCTACAATTTCTTGTTCCTGCCCAGCTAAATCAAAATGTTATCATATCTATGCAGCAAGACTTGACATAGGCATGAAAAAAGTGATTCCGCGTCGACATGTGAACTTGACACAGCTAAGAAAAAACAAAAGAAAGCGACCCGGTAGAACATCTGGAAGAAAACATCCAAGAATGAGCGATATCGACATCATTCCCACAGACGACGTGGACCCAAATGAATTAGATGCTCTTAAATCGACGGAAGTTAAATTCGAAAAACCAGATTCATTTGAATGTGCAAATAAAAATTTTTCAAACATTGTTCCCGCTGAATGATCCCGCAAAAGTCTTCCCGTTTTTTACCCTTTGCTTTCACGCATCCCGCATTTTACCTACAACCTAGGAAATTTTAGAAAAAATTGAATTACATTCTATTTAAAAATTGGAATAAACATGGTTTCTATTGTTTCTATAAATCTTTATCATCAATTTAGAACATAGGTACAAAAATATTAAAAATTAATTTAAGATAATTTTTACTGATTCTAATGTTTTAATTAGGTTACTACTATCTTTAATTTCTTGATTAAGAAAATCATGTTTATTGTCATCTCCAGAATGAAGGTATAGAATAAGCTCTTGATGATTGTACGAATGATAGAAGTCTCGCAACCATCTAAATTTTGTAATTAAATTAGTTCCATTACTAATTAAAGTACTGCTTATGTTCATTTACGCAATGATGCTGATGCTTGTTAATTTTTTTGGAGACATATTTCCCTTGATCGAACAAAACATCTCTAGTTTGTTCCGTAAATTTATTTCCACAATGCAAATTTTGGTTAATTTCTATTTGACGCATAACACTTTTAACTGACTCAGCCAATGCGTGATCACCCCATAATGGCTGATTTGATAAATCAGCATTCTGATTATTCTACCAAGATAATATTTAAATTTTAATTATTTTAATACCGATAGCGATAAATTTTTAATAATTGCTCCAAACTTTGAAACGAAATGCTTAGGCATCGCATTTTCATATTTTTTAATTTTATGCAAAACTGAACTTCCTAGTGGTGCTCCAGGAAACAGAAGGACATTCATATCTCTAAGTACTGTAACATTTTTCTTGAATAAATAATAAGCAGAAACAAGCTGACCAATCGTCTTATTCGGAAACTATAAATATAATTAAATTCTAGTTATTGTAAAATTAATGTCAATTTAGTAATAAAACTATGAATTATTGAATAAAATAATGCATACAAGTTCCTTAATAATATTGAAATTTTTATTATGTGAATCTAACGCCATAAAAAATTTAACTCTGTCACTAGTATTCCAAAAATCTTTTTTAGGAACATAGTTCATTAAATCATTTTGAACAGCATCCAAGTCTCCTTTGTGCCATTTTATAAGCCCTAAAGTCATTTCTTCTGTGTATCTATTCAAAAATAAAAAATAAAAAATAGAAATATTACTTGTAGTGAATTCTTGCAGTAGAAAGAATATCTTGTAATTTATCTTGTGACCGCACGAAAAATGTACTCCATAACATCACTTCGTATTTTCTTTTTAAACATTTATAGTGATTTATAGCAGCTAATTTTTCTAATTGAGGTAATTTAGCTTGAAAATCCTTTCCAACACTTATTACAGCATCTATTTTAAGTAAATCCATAATTTATAAATGGAAACTAAAACAATAAACTTTTAAATGAACCCTGATCAATTTCAGATAAAGAATGTGAAGTTAGACGATTTCTTGTCAACATTACGCTTTATTCATTAAATTTTAGCTTATAAAAACAATTACTATGTAATGCAATTATTTTAATTAATTTAAAATTTCGTCATATTTATTAATTTTCGTAAACTTCAATAAAATAATTATTAATATGCTTTCAAAATGTGTAAGTCCTTCGTGCTTTACATTATTTTATAATTATCTGATATAAAGTTGCGAATTTCCTATTCAATTTTGAAATGAGTAACCGAAAACATTTTAGTGAAAATTTTAATAAAATTTAAATATATTGAATTCAAAAAAAGTTAGGTTAAATAAATTTAAAAACATATCGCATAAGTCAATAACTTTGAATTGATGAAATTGTTGACGCTTAGAGTGTGTCATTTTAAATGTGCTATGGGTACTGTTGGGATTAGCGTATAAACCAAAAATTCATATATAAAAGTAAAGCATAACAAAAAATAGGTAAAATCAATAAAAGTGCAAAATTAGTTAAAATTTAATAAAAATCAAAAATCAATATCGGGTATGGTTGAACACCAAATTGATAGACGAGTTCAGAAATTATATTACAAATTTAATAAGGTGTTCACAAGGAAATTTAATGCGAAAAAACAAATTAATTAAAATTAATTAATCAGTAATGGAAAACCCGAGCCAATGGGAAGTCCGAGCCCATCTGAAATCCGATTCGCAGTGAGACCCGAGAAGTGAAATAAAAAGAGGAATATTTTGAACCCTAATCAAGGGTAAACAAATTAGCAACCCAAAAATATTGATTTAGGATAATTTAGCGCAATTTTCTAGATAATTGGCCTCTTATGAACAGCATAAAAAGAGAGCTCAGAAGCGAACAAGTTGCCATTTGGTCGAAGAGAGAAAAGAAAAGCAAAGAAGCACAATCCGGCGATCAATAATTTGAAGGAGAAACATATTAATTCAAAGCAGAAAAGTTTTTCTACATTATCGAGTGAAAAGTATCAAGAGAGAAAGGTGCAAATAGTGACAAATTGTAATTGTGATAAAGATTTAATAAAAATTATTCTGTGTTGGGTTTGAGTTATTTGGCTGAATAAGAATATGAGGAGTCAGAGAAAGAACCGACTTTCAATTGAAACTCAACAGTACTTATGGATTTCGGATCGACTTCTTCCTAAATGACTTCATGTAATTTATACCATCTGCGTATCCATGGTCACAACCATGTTGGTGCTGTACGCAATGGCAAAAAATCAATGAGCAATTGAGCTCTATTGCTAAAACTACTCCTCATTGTATTTTAATTTTCGCGTTCTGGACTGCTGCTGATAGAAGTTTGTACGTCATTGTTAATTATCTATTCTTTTGTTTTATTATTGTCATTTATTCATTTAATTGTGGTCCTCATTTCTGGATGTTTTCCAATGTTATTTTTAAAGGTTTTGCGCAGGAATCAGCCTTCATTTCCCAGTTAATAAATATTCTTCTATACTTTCTGCCGTACTTGAGGATATTCGACTTATTCTCCTAAAAGATTGACCAGGTATCTGCCTATATTTCAAATCCTGGCCAGTATAAAACCATAACTACTCGTGGATTTTATCATATTACCCAAAACTAACCTTCTCTATGTACCATCGATCTTACTTTCCTCATTACAAACCTAATACACTAAAATTCAAAAAATTATGCCAGTGACGAACTCATCGTAGGCCCTTCGAACGAGATCCAATCAACTGAGTGAGGAAAACCAATCGAGTTCCGTCTCGATGCAAACACTTCAGTATCTGCATGCCGCGAACGTACTCAGGTCTCATGACACTTTCTACCTAACAAAATCAAATGAAATAACATTCACTAACTCGTTACTAAAATTATTTATTGGAACATGAACGAACTGGATTTTGAAAACCGTAACGATAAAAAAAACAAAACAAAAAAACTAAAGTGATTATAAAAATTTATTAGCTTAAAACATTACTACAAACATAAATTTACTTAATCCAAAACAGCTTACCACAATAGCATATTCGAGATGTTGTAGTCTTAATTCTTCGATTACGTTGAGTTTTTCAGGTTCCTTCATGCCATTTGGTTATCTTACTACATTTATCGACTGCTCTTTTGCTAACATTGGAGGTTGATATTATCTAATTTCTGACTGATGAATTCTTTTCTCAACATATATTTGATTGTAATGTTCTGCGGCATTTCCTCGCGATTGGTTTTTCTCTGGATTTGTCACATTCGAAGAGTCATTGACCAAGTGTCCCGTTCTTTTACATTTGTAACACATCTTTATGCGACATCATTTCCTTGCTCTGTGTCCATTTCTCTGACAACCACCAACAAGACACATTAAGAAAACAATTGCGCTCATTGTGTCCTTGCTATTGGCATTTGTTACAACACCTGTTTTTACACGCATCACTTTCGATATTCAGTTCGAGATCACTTTCATTAACCTTAAATCTTTTAGAAATTCAATTAATTTACCAGAATCATCACGTTTATTTATTTCTATATTGTTTATACATGAGGTTTGTGAGGTGTTGTCAGCTGAGAATTAAATATCTTCTATTGGGGCGTTGGTATTTATCTTCTGTATTTATCTTCTACTCTTTCATCACTTGGTTCGTCTATGAATGCACCGTATCTCTTGTCTGCTTATAAATGAATATAAATGATAAATAATGGACTATTAAAATAACTTAAAATAATTTTTAAATTGAATATATTAAATTGAAAAATTAAACAACCTTTTTAAAAGAAATTTTATTAATAAATAATTTTTAAATAAGTATATTTTAAATAACTAAATTTTGTTAAATGGTTTTGAAAATATTTTACTCAACGCTGAAAATTATTTTTTTTGAAAATTATAAATTAAAAATTATATTTCATTAAATAAATACTTGGAATTATGACGTTAACTTTTGAACCGGATTTAAAAAATAATTTAGAAGATGTTTTAGCAGCTTCTAATATGGCGACCACGTCTATAGATTTCTTCATAAAGAAGCTATTTCCAAACGATTATCATAGAGGAGATGATGTTGAAACATTCATTAAAGAATGCGATAAATATTTTAAAGTGGTACAAATGCCTACTCCAAGACAAAATATGATGGTCGAATTACTGATCGACAAACAGATCGGAGATATATATGCAGGGGTTGACCAAAATATCAAATGTTGCGGAAAGATTGTGGAAGGTATTCGTCAAGAAAACAAATTTGGCAGAGGATTTACAATCTGCTATGTCTTATAGACAGACGGGTGAGGAGCGCGATAAATATTTTACTATCATAGAAAAATTAGTCGATAAAATATTGGGACACAAGTTAAACAAGGAAAGTTTAATAGAATATCTGCTGGTACACTGTGCAGCCGAGAAGACTAAAATGAGAAAAAACGAGAATTGTGCCTAAGTGACACCAAAGGGACAACAGAAGTGAAGAAAAAAATCAAGAAGTTATATGAATCTCGTATAGTTGCTGAAGAGATCTATGCAGTGAGAGAAAGAAGGCCAGAACAGAATATCACCAAGATATAATAGCGAGCCGAGAGAGAAATACTCACATTAGATGAATGGAAAAATGATATTATTAGTTATGATAAAATTGTTGGGTTTTCAGTTAATTTAAATCGGTTACCTCTGACTCCTCGTGTCCTTTAAATCAAAACAATAAGCCGACCCAACGTATATTGAAATCAAAATATATTTTCTCTCAATAATACACAATCAATAATAAATAGTCCAACATTTCGAGTTTGACCGATTCTCCGCTCAGTGTTGATGCTTTGATAAAGATAATATTCACCTTTTATTTCCTTAGGTTCTCTTGACCAACGTTTTCCTTTTTTTTCTTTGATTTGATCCTTTTTCACCCTTTTTATTTTTATTCTATCTCTTCTTTTTCCCTAATCTCCTAAATTCGTTTTTACCTTTTCCTAAGCTCGATTTCTTCTAACCACAGCTGAGGCAAAATGCCGATTTGCGCTGATTTTCCCCTTCCTTATATACTCTTCGAAATCGGGACGACAAATGGTTATTGCCGAGCCAATCTCTCACTTGACATTTGCTTCCACGTATCTGCTTCGGCTGTCACCCATAATGGTCCAACAAACAAAGATAATTAATGACCCGTCCGGCATTTCTACACGCACTATCTTCTCCTTGCTCTTTTCCACTTAATCATTGTGTCAAGGTAATGGGCCCAAATCTTCCTTCTGTTTACTTTTCTTCTTGTTTACCCAGCTCGGGTTTCCTTCATATCTGGGGTTCTCCATTGGCTCGGGTTTCCCACTAGCTCGGGTTTTCTATTAATTAATTAATTAATTAATTAATGTTTTCTGTTTTTACACATTTGAATGCTTTTCGACCTTTCCTAACCATTTTCTGATAAATTCCTAATCATCATCTTGTTGACCATTAGCTAATCTATACCTGTCCCGTTTTCCCCATTCGATTTCGATGATTTTACCATTTATTGATTTTTCTCGGATTTCCGGATTCTTGCCTTTCGTAATTGCTTTTGGCATTTTCTAATACTGCTTCCATCACATTTTCCTTTACTATCAATTCTGTGCATGATCCCGCTTTTATTTGTCTTTTCTCTTCACTTATTAACCTAAATTTCATTTTAATTTACAGACCTCAACAGTACCTTCCAATTTTTCTAGTGTTTCTTCACTATCAATTTCTGGGATTCTTGACGTTGCATCTGCATTTGCGTTAGCTTTACCTGTCCGATATTTAATCTCAAAATCGTATTCTTGGAGGGCAATCGACCATCGAATTAACTTTACTGAATCGCTGTGTTTCATTAACCACTGTAGTGGATTATAATCCGTATAAACAGTAAATTTCCTGCCCAATAAATATTGTCTAAAAGTAGTAATTCCATACACTAACGCTAACGTTTCCTTTTCAATAGTTGAGTAGTTTTTCTCATGAGATCTCAGTGATCTGCTTGCGTATGCTATTACGTGGTCCTTTTCACCTTCAAATTTTTGGCCCAACATCACGCCCAATGCAACATTGCTTGCATCCGTCATCAAGATAAATAGTTTCGTAAAATCTGGACATCGTAATATTTAAATTTATTTTAATTTACAGACCTCAACAAAATGCAAGGCCGACCAAGTGTAACTATTAAAATACAAGATCAGAAGATGGAATGCCTGCTCGATACAGGAGCTACAGTAAATGTCATGAGTTAGTGTAAATTTGACAAACTTAAAGATGTAGAACTAACAACAACGACTGATACATAATAGTGTTTTAGAAACGAAAGGTAAAGCAATATTAGAAATAGGAATAAATTGCAGGAAAAGAAGGGTAAAATTTACGATAGTAAGATATATGACTCCAGAGGTAATTGGTTGTATAGAGTTGCAAAAACAATTTGGCATACAACTAAAGTGACGAAGAGGTCAAGTAAAGAAGAGGTCAAGAAAACGAAGCAAGAGCACATGTGCATTATCGAAGCCAAATTTTTGAAGACAATAACGGAGATGGAACGATTTCAAAGACCAAAGAATACTTTAAAGATAAATAACCCGATACTACTAAACATTATAAAAAAGAATCAAAATGTTTTTTTGGCTGATAAATGGGN
>CAUHTR010008042.1:5000-15000 GCA_959609185.1 Schmidtea polychroa
TGAAGGTTCAACCATGGTTACAATTTCTACATTTTGAAAACACTAATTTGATTTATGAATGGATAGCTAAAGCCGATTTGATTGAAAATAAGCTAACGAAAAAACTGAACGATGTTAAGAAAAGGTATTTAACTTGCTCAATTTGTAAAGAAAATCAAGTTTCGGTTTTGTATTTACCGTGCGGTCACGTAATTGTTTGTTCTAAGTGTCACGAGAAGAATGTTCACAATTGTCAAGCCTGTTCAACACTGATTAATGAATATCATACTATATACATGTAAGTTCTCAATACAAATCAATACAATATCAAAGTCAAATGAATTATTAACATACATAATGACGGTACTATAATGTAGGAAATTTTCAAACATTGAATAATATGAAATCATCTTGGTAATTAATTATATTGGGCGCAACTACCAAATGTTGATGATATGATGAAGGGAATGGTATTTATAATATTATTTTTAGATTATTCAGAATGAAATAAACCCATGAGTTCATCAAAATGGAAAAAAAATCTTCGCAAGAACCATGAAGATGCTGGATGTATTGGTTATTATTTTTTTCGGAAATAAATATTTTAATTTGTTTTTATAAATTTATTGTTTTACTTTAAATCTTTTTGATTAAAACATATTCATTTTGTTTTAATTATTGTATTAATTTTTTATATAGTGTTATTTATATATATGGAAATTTACAATTATATATACAATTATATTTACAATTATTATAAATCATAATGATGCTTTTCTTCTGTCCATTGATTCTCCTCTGATATTACTGCCATAATCATCTTCGACAAAATGTAAAGATAATATTTCTAGTGTCTTTGTTAATCATGCCCATTTATTGCAAAGTCTTTGTTAATTATGCACTTGTATTGCAAATTTATTAGTCATACAATTATATTATTTTTCATGCCCCGACATAATATTATTATTTTTTATTATTATGATTATTTTATTTAACAATACCATATACCAAATTTTTAGGCAATTTAGTGAAAGGTTATTTTAAATATAGGAATTCCTTAAGTAAAATATTTCCAGATAAATTTAAAAATTTAGTTAGAAATCCATGTTTTGGTTGTACCATTTAATTAAAATATTCTTGGATTCATAACAATTTTTATATAGTTGATACATATACCAATTATTTAGCTAGAAACATAACAGAATTCTTAGGTAATATAGTATTTTTGTGTATTTTTTAGTTAATTTATAAATATTATCTGACATTTTGATGTATCAATGCAATATACAACAAATTAATCAATAAAAACCATAGCATATTGTAAGTTTTTATATATATAGTCTGAATTTATCCGACAAAATATTCTGTCCCCCTATGTGTATTTGTCGTAAGGGTACTGGTCACATTCAACGTGTCGCAAGGGTATATTAATTAATGCATATGTATATTAGTTAAAAATTCTTAGGTAATTTAGTGAGAAATGGATGATCATAGATATCAGAAATTCGTGAATAATTTGAATATAACTTACCGAATTCTTATTTCGAGCGACTAATTTATTGGTTAACTTTGTCATGTTTAGTAATTTAAAATAATATTTAGCAAAAAGTAAGATATGAATATTTAGTATTTCATAGGTAATTTATTCATCTAATGTTGTACCATTTAATTAAAATATTCTTGGATTCATAACAATTTTTATATAGTTGATACATATACCAATTATTTAGCTAGAAAAATAACAGAATTCTTAGGTAATATAGTATTTTTGTGTATTTTTTAGTTAATTTATAAATATTATCTGACATTTTGATGTATCAATGCAATATACAACAAATTAATCAATAAAAACCATAGCATATTGTAAGTTTTTATATATATAGTCTGAATTTATCCGACAAAATATTCTGTCCCCCTATGTGTATTTGTCGTAAGGGTACTGGTCACATTCAACGTGTCGCAAGGGTATATTAATTAATGCATATGTATATTAGTTAAAAATTCTTAGGTAATTTAGTGAGAAATGGATGATCATAGATATCAGAAATTCGTGAATAATTTGAATATAACTTACCGAATTCTTATTTCGAGCGACTAATTTATTGGTTAACTTTGTCATGTTTAGTAATTTAAAATAATATTTAGCAAAAAGTAAGATATGAATATTTAGTATTTCATAGGTAATTTATTCATCTAATGTTGTACCATTTAATTAAAATATTCTTGGATTCATAACAATTTTTATATAGTTGATACATATACCAATTATTTAGCTAGAAAAATAACAGAATTCTTAGGTAATATAGTATTTTTGTGTATTTTTTAGTTAATTTATAAATATTATCTGACATTTTGATGTATCAATGCAATATACAACAAATTAATCAATAAAAACCATAGCATATTGTAAGTTTTTATATATATAGTCTGAATTTATCCGACAAAATATTCTGTCCCCCTATGTGTATTTGTCGTAAGGGTACTGGTCACATTCAACATGTCGCAAGGGTATATTAATTAATGCATATGTATATTAGTTAAAAATTCTTAGGTAATTTAGTGAGAAATGGATGATCATAGATATCAGAAATTCGTGAATAATTTGAATATAACTTACCGAATTCTTATTTCGAGCGACTAATTTATTGGTTAACTTTGTCATGTTTAGTAATTTAAAATAATATTTAGCAAAAAGTAAGATATGAATATTTAGTATTTCATAGGTAATTTATTCATCTAATGTTCATTACAATAGTTAATATAACTTCGTGAGAAATGCATGGTTATTAATATATTCATTGATAATTTTGGTAGAAAGTCTTCATCATTTGGAGTAAATTTCAATCTTTGTTTGAGGCAAAAGGAGTCATAATAGAAACATTTGGTTATCATTTAACCAATTAAGGTGCTTATTAGTTAGAAATATAGGGTTACAATTCTTTTCTAATTTAATGATCATTGGGTGTAATATATCTTTGTGAGAAATACATGGTTAACATTTTTAAATAGGGATTTTGAGTAACCTTTTACCAAAACAGGGATATTTTGTGCGATCAATTTATGAATATTGGTTGATTTTCTCTTTTTTAGTCATTTAAAATAATATTTAACAAAGGTAATTTAGCAAAATATCATTGAAAGAACCATCTTAACTGAACCTTCACTAAATCCAACCGACTTTAATATATCAATTCTCTTAAAATCCATAGAAAATTCTTCAAAATATGAATTTTATTTAATTGTTACAGACATCCTTCCATTGAAATAATTTAGTATCTAAATTCATGTAGTAAGAGCCCACTAAAAGATCAAAATTCACTAAAATCAATATTTTCTACAAATATTTCACCACATTTACCATCAAATACCTAACTAGAGATGAAATATATTGATCATAATTCTTCATCGATTCAGCCAATTATATAGCAATTATATCTTTCAAAATCATAAATTTCACTATATTTTACAATAATTTTCAAGTAGATTTCAAATATATCATCATGATAAAATTAGCTAGTTTCAACTTTAGATTTTCAATATTTAAAAGTTCATCAATATTCGTAGAAAATATATGAAAAAATTATTTAGTCAATATCATTACAAAGTCAACATAAAAATTAAATAATAATCACTTGATTATTGTAAAAACTCTAATTATTAACCTAACTGTCATTAAAAATAATTTTTATTTAAAATTAAATTTAAAAACAAGTCAATAAAATATAGCAAATTATCAAGAAATTAATTAAATTTGTCTTAGAATTAACATTAAAACCTTAAATCTTTAAATATTCTTTCAATTACTCACAAAAGGGTTAGTAATAATGTTAGTAAAATCCCACTAACTCTAAAAAATACCAATGAATTTAATGCTAAATAATAACCAAAAATTTGCCTCATTAAAACACACCAGTACCTTTACGACCAGTACCCTTACGAGCAGTACCAATTGTGAACAGTACCCATAGAGGGAGAAAATATCTTGTCGGATAAACTCAGAGTATATATAATAAAACGAATTAACTCCACCAAATTGAATCAGTCAAATTTTGATAAAAAATCTTATTCTAAAATGGTAAGAAGCGTAAAGTCGAAAGATAATTTTAATAACACCGAGATAAATTAACAATATTATTCTCAGATGGTAAGAATCTTTATTAAAGTTAGAAATTATAAGAACTAACAATTGCTATAAAGTATTTAATCGAATTTAGTTTTGTTGTTTTATATCTTTCTGTTATATTTGAGTAAGTTTTCGTGTGATACATCTTGCTAGTATTTTGTTTTATTTTCAATTCGGTTATTTTATTTTGGGTCTATTATCCCTCTATTATCATTGTTTACTTGGTGTTTTATTTAAGTAAATTTAATGCTGGGTATGCATGTTGTATACTGACACACTTTGTCCTCTTTTTAACTTTGAGGGCTTATTTTGATTAAAAAGATTAATGTATCTTAAATTACCTTTTAGAATATTTGTTTTTGAAAATGAAATATTTAGTGTAAAATAGTAAATTTAATAATAAATTGCTATTATAACAATATTAAAGGACTTAATCAAAATTTAAAATATGAATTTATCATAATTACTCTGTCAAATACCCTTCACGGTTTCTTATGTAATAAAATAATCATTTGGGGATTAAATACTTTATTAAATAAAAGTTTATCACATTATTAAAATATTTTAATTCGTTAGTAACTCATATAATACAAATAATTTTATTTATATATCCTCATTACTTATTGCCGCCGATTCTCGATTTCCCACTTATTATTATCACTTATATCCTCCCGGCAAATATTTCTTTTAAAATTGTTTTTTAAATATTTTTTATTAAAGTGAACATTTTTATGAATTTTTATGAAATTTATGAATTTTATGAAATAATTTTAAATAATATTAATATATATCCATACCACTTCTCAGTATATTTTCATCGACCTTCCATAATCCAATAATGAATAATTCTAACACTTATTTTAAACCTTTTGAAATTTATTATTAATTTATCACAGAATAATAAATAATTTCCTAACTTTAATGAAGATTCTTACCATCTGAGAATAATATTGTTAATTTATCTCGGTGTTATTAAAATTATCTTTCGACTTTACGCTTCTTACCATTTTAGAATAAGATTTTTTATCAAAATTTGACTGATTCAATTTGATGGAGTTAATTCGTTTTATTATATATACTCTGAGTTTATCCGACAAGATATTTTCTCCCTCTATGGGTACTGTTCACAATTGGTACTGCTCGTAAGGGTACTGGTCGTAAAGGTACTGGTGTGTTTTAATGAGGCAAATTTTTGGTTATTATTTAGCATTAAATTCATTGGTATTTTTTAGAGTTAGTGGGATTTTACTAACATTATTACTAACCCTTTTGTGAGTAATTGAAAGAATATTTAAAGATTTAAGGTTTTAATGTTAATTCTAAGACAAATTTAATTAATTTCTTGATAATTTGCTATATTTTATTGACTTGTTTTTAAATTTAATTTTAAATAAAAATTATTTTTAATGACAGTTAGGTTAATAATTAGAGTTTTTACAATAATCAAGTGATTATTATTTAATTTTTATGTTGACTTTGTAATGATATTGACTAAATAATTTTTTCATATATTTTCTACGAATATTGATGAACTTTTAAATATTGAAAATCTAAAGTTGAAACTAGCTAATTTTATCATGATGATATATTTGAAATCTACTTGAAAATTATTGTAAAATATAGTGAAATTTATGATTTTGAAAGATATAATTGCTATATAATTGGCTGAATCGATGAAGAATTATGATCAATATATTTCATCTCTAGTTAGGTATTTGATGGTAAATGTGGTGAAATATTTGTAGAAAATATTGATTTTAGTGAATTTTGATCTTTTAATGGGTTCTTACTACATGAATTTAGATACTAAATTATTTCAATGGAAGGATGTCTGTAACAATTAAATAAAATTCATATTTTGAAGAATTTTCTATGGATTTTAAGAGAATTGATATATTAAAGTCGGTTGGATTTAGTGAAGGTTCAGTTAAGATGGTTCTTTCAATGATATTTTGCTAAATTACCTTTGTTAAATATTATTTTAAATGACTAAAAAAGAGAAAATCAACCAATATTCATAAATTGATCGCACAAAATATCCCTGTTTTGGTAAAAGGTTACTCAAAATCCCTATTTAAAAATGTTAACCATGTATTTCTCACAAAGATATATTACACCCAATGATCATTAAATTAGAAAAGAATTGTAACCCTATATTTCTAACTAATAAGCACCTTAATTGGTTAAATGATAACCAAATGTTTCTATTATGACTCCTTTTGCCTCAAACAAAGATTGAAATTTACTCCAAATGATGAAGACTTTCTACCAAAATTATCAATGAATATATTAATAACCATGCATTTCTCACGAAGTTATATTAACTATTGTAATGAACATTAGATGAATAAATTACCTATGAAATACTAAATATTCATATCTTACTTTTTGCTAAATATTATTTTAAATTACTAAACATGACAAAGTTAACCAATAAATTAGTCGCTCGAAATAAGAATTCGGTAAGTTATATTCAAATTATTCACGAATTTCTGATATCTATGATCATCCATTTCTCACTAAATTACCTAAGAATTTTTAACTAATATACATATGCATTAATTAATATACCCTTGCGACATGTTGAATGTGACCAGTACCCTTACGACAAATACACATAGGGGGACAGAATATTTTGTCGGATAAATTCAGACTATATATATAAAAACTTACAATATGCTATGGTTTTTATTGATTAATTTGTTGTATATTGCATTGATACATCAAAATGTCAGATAATATTTATAAATTAACTAAAAAATACACAAAAATACTATATTACCTAAGAATTCTGTTATTTTTCTAGCTAAATAATTGGTATATGTATCAACTATATAAAAATTGTTATGAATCCAAGAATATTTTAATTAAATGGTACAACATTAGATGAATAAATTACCTATGAAATACTAAATATTCATATCTTACTTTTTGCTAAATATTATTTTAAATTACTAAACATGACAAAGTTAACCAATAAATTAGTCGCTCGAAATAAGAATTCGGTAAGTTATATTCAAATTATTCACGAATTTCTGATATCTATGATCATCCATTTCTCACTAAATTACCTAAGAATTTTTAACTAATATACATATGCATTAATTAATATACCCTTGCGACACGTTGAATGTGACCAGTACCCTTACGACAAATACACATAGGGGGACAGAATATTTTGTCGGATAAATTCAGACTATATATATAAAAACTTACAATATGCTATGGTTTTTATTGATTAATTTGTTGTATATTGCATTGATACATCAAAATGTCAGATAATATTTATAAATTAACTAAAAAATACACAAAAATACTATATTACCTAAGAATTCTGTTATTTTTCTAGCTAAATAATTGGTATATGTATCAACTATATAAAAATTGTTATGAATCCAAGAATATTTTAATTAAATGGTACAACATTAGATGAATAAATTACCTATGAAATACTAAATATTCATATCTTACTTTTTGCTAAATATTATTTTAAATTACTAAACATGACAAAGTTAACCAATAAATTAGTCGCTCGAAATAAGAATTCGGTAAGTTATATTCAAATTATTCACGAATTTCTGATATCTATGATCATCCATTTCTCACTAAATTACCTAAGAATTTTTAACTAATATACATATGCATTAATTAATATACCCTTGCGACACGTTGAATGTGACCAGTACCCTTACGACAAATACACATAGGGGGACAGAATATTTTGTCGGATAAATTCAGACTATATATATAAAAACTTACAATATGCTATGGTTTTTATTGATTAATTTGTTGTATATTGCATTGATACATCAAAATGTCAGATAATATTTATAAATTAACTAAAAAATACACAAAAATACTATATTACCTAAGAATTCTGTTATGTTTCTAGCTAAATAATTGGTATATGTATCAACTATATAAAAATTGTTATGAATCCAAGAATATTTTAATTAAATGGTACAACCAAAACATGGATTTCTAACTAAATTTTTAAATTTATCTGGAAATATTTTACTTAAGGAATTCCTATATTTAAAATAACCTTTCACTAAATTGCCTAAAAATTTGGTATATGGTATTGTTAAATAAAATAATCATAATAATAAAAAATAATAATATTATGTCGGGGCATGAAAAATAATATAATTGTATGACTAATAAATTTGCAATACAAGTGCATAATTAACAAAGACTTTGCAATAAATGGGCATGATTAACAAAGACACTAGAAATATTATCTTTACATTTTGTCGAAGATGATTATGGCAGTAATATCAGAGGAGAATCAATGGACAGAAGAAAAGCATCATTATGATTTATAATAATTGTAAATATAATTGTATATATAATTGTAAATTTCCATATATATAAATAACACTATATAAAAAATTAATACAATAATTAAAACAAAATGAATATGTTTTAATCAAAAAGATTTAAAGTAAAACAATAAATTTATAAAAACAAATTAAAATATTTATTTCCGAAAAAAATAATAACCAATACATCCAGCATCTTCATGGTTCTTGCGAAGATTTTTTTTCCATTTTGATGAACTCATGGGTTTATTTCATTCTGAATAATCTAAAAATAATATTATAAATACCATTCCCTTCATCATATCATCAACATTTGGTAGTTGCGCCCAATATAATTAATTACCAAGATGATTTCATATTATTCAATGTTTGAAAATTTCCTACATTATAGTACCGTCATTATGTATGTTAATAATTCATTTGACTTTGATATTGTATTGATTTGTATTGAGAACTTACATGTATATAGTATGATATTCATTAATCAGTGTTGAACAGGCTTGACAATTGTGAACATTCTTCTCGTGACACTTAGAACAAACAATTACGTGACCGCACGGTAAATACAAAACCGAAACTTGATTTTCTTTACAAATTGAGCAAGTTAAATACCTTTTCTTAACATCGTTCAGTTTTTTCGTTAGCTTATTTTCAATCAAATCGGCTTTAGCTATCCATTCATAAATCAAATTAGTGTTTTCAAAATGTAGAAATTGTAACCATGGTTGAACCTTCAAATGTCTAAGTAACATCATATTGTATAACAATAATGATAAGCATGACTAGTACCCTTGCAACCTGTTGAGTGTGAGCAGTACCCATAGGGGGACAAAATATTTTGTCGGATAAACTCGGAGTATATATAATATAATAATAATAATAATAATAATAATAATAATAATAATAATAATAATAATAATAATAATAATAATATAATAATAATAATAATAATAATAATAATAATAATAATAATAATAATAATAATAATAATAATATACTTTGAAAATAAATAATAAGAAATTTGAAAATAATTTTGAAAATGATAATAATAATATTTTATAAATAAAATAAGAATTTTGAAGAAAATAATCATGAAAATATTGAAAATCGTGAGAATTATGAAAATGTTAAAAATCATGAAATGATGAAAATGTTGAAAATGATAAAAACGTTGAAAATTATGAAAATGTTCCTGAAAATGTTGAAAATCGTGAAAATATTGAAAATGATTAAAATGTTGAAAATGTTGAAAATGATGAAAACGTTAAAAATTATGAATTATGAATTATGAAGTAAATAATAATAAAACATCGAAAATAAAATAATAAGAACTTCGCAAAAAATAATAATAGTAATAATTATAATAACAATAATAATAATATACTTTGAAAATAATTTGAAAATAATTCTTTGAAAATAATACTTTGAAAAATATTCGATGAAAAGTTTCTGAAATAATCATGAAAATGTTGAAAATCGTGAAAATATTGAAAATGTAGAAAATTATTAAAATAATCATGCAAATGATGAAAATGATGAAAACGTTGAAAATTATGAAAATGTTCCTGAAAATGTT
>CAUHTR010008042.1:20000-75729 GCA_959609185.1 Schmidtea polychroa
TATGAATCGTGCCTAATTTCTGTACCTATTAACCTGACTCCTTTTGCTTTTAAATGATCTTTAGCCCCTAACAAACTATAGCACTTGGGTCTTAAGAAAACCCATTCCTTATACCCTAGACCTTTACTTTCATCTTTAAATTTACCTATCACAGAATCAAGGTTTCTAGAGTATAAGGGATGGGTAGGGTCATAGTTGGAAGTGTCTAAAAGATTGTCACGAAGTGTCAAGCTTACAGTGCCTAACCTCAAGAAAAAAGGAGTCAGTATCGCCGGCAACGATATTTATTTCACATTTAAATTCATTTCTATATTTAGCCAATTCTATATACTGTAACTGGTACATCCTCAGTTTAGACAGGTCTAGCACCGTTTGGCCAATGTAACTAGGCCTGTCTAAACATATAGAATCCTTATTGAGATGTGCAGCAATCAAGTCATCATCAATTTTGATAGATTTCTTGAAAGTCGGCTTTGAAGCATATACAATCATCTTTTCAGCTGAATTGCATAGCCTCAAATTCATCCGTTTTTAAGGTTTTCTACGGATTTCCCATACAGACTATTATTAAATAATTTGTATAGATCCCTATATAATTCGCATGTAGAATTGGCTCTCAAATTAGTGTTTTTGTCTATGTAAGATTTAAAAATGGGTGCATGCTTAAATTTGATTGCTCTATGTACATTTTTAATAATAGCCCCCAATTCTATATACAACTTGAGAAGTCGCCAATGAAGAACATGGTTCTTCTTCGGCCAATGCGTGAGCATCAGCTTCTCAACTTTAGAATTTGGCGGGCACATCTTTTCCGGAGCAAGCGGAAAATCATTCAGAAAGTCATGCAAACAATCAGGTATATCGATATCTACCTCCATAGTATAACCATATGGAAGGTTATCGATATCAGCATTCATACATTCATTCAAGACAGAATCAAGATCATCATACACCCAAACAAAGTCAGCATAAGGCAGATTTTGGCTTAAGGCCCAACCATACAAGTTATTAATATCAATATACAAGAGTTCTGTGTCTTCAGAACTTGCAACATAATGTTTGTTAACAAATGTTAACCCACCCCGTATCCCTCCTTCATAGAAATTAAACATTTCCATATCCTGCTAAAGTTCAATGGGTTCCGTTAATGTCATAAGCGCAGAGGCCCATGACATACCGGGAATGCCATAGAAATTAAGAGGCTCAAGACCATTATATGCAATGGCCTTTTCACGGAGTTGTTGAAAATAGTCTGCGAGGAGAAACACGTCTAATTTAAGGTAAGTTAACATGTAATCTAACATGTTATTGCAGTTTTGCTGAGTCCAAATTACTTGGGCTAATGCATATTCATCATTAGACACAGAATCCCAGATAGGAGGCAATTCAAGAGTCGATTCCAGAACCTCAAGAGATGTTGCAAAGTCATAAGGAAAGATACCTTTGGCTCGAACAATTGCGCCATCGAAAACCGAAGAAGTTAAAGGCAGATCGGAAAGAGTCTTAACCGCTTTTGCTAAAGATGAATTAACAAACTGCATGCTGTCAATAAAACGAACAGACAATTTGTTAATATACACAATGAGTGAGATGAATTTCTCGGTAGTGGTCGGAATAATATTTAATTCCCAAGAAGGAAAATTCTTCAAACCATACTTCAAAATATGATGGAGATCATACCCCCTCAAATTATGAAAAACCACAGGTAACTGTTTCTGAATTCGTCGCGAAACATTACATTTCCTACAGGCAGCACCAAGATACTTACCTGAAAAGTGACAATGATCCCTAACTCTATTTCTAATAAATTTTTTACAAAGGTAGCAGGTTGTGGAATCACGAAAGGCCCGCTCTTCAGCGAAAGACAAGGTTTGCATGGGCTTTTTCCCATTAATTTCGTAATATGGCAGGACAATTGTCATAGCAATTTCCTCCACCTTACGCAAGAAAGATAAGATGCAATCATCCCCAACAAACTCATAATAAAATTTAGAGTTATTATAATTATTTATTAATAATAAACCTGCTGTTATTGGCAAATGCTTTTGATGGTGTATTATATCCCCCGGTAAAATTGATTCAAAGTCTGCATATATCACGAATGGCGGGGTTATGGTTTTCGCATAATTTTGAAAAATTAAATTTTTATCTTTGGGTAACGTGTATAGAGTTGTTCCTATCTGGTTTTTAATGCATAGTGCAACATGAATATCAAATGCATTTTTAAGTCGAAAACCATTGAGACAATGGGGGCACCAGTTCACTTTAATTCTAACGCTGCATTCACTGCTAGAGCGACAATTCATTAGTCTTTGTAAGTTAAAAACTGCGGTGTAATGAAAATTATCACCGTCTTCCAATAAAAGTAAGTATAAGGGTTCACCACCTATAACCTTAGATCGGTGAATTATATCCAATTTGGGATGATGTGGAATATAATTATCGTCAACTATATTTTCAAAAGGCTTAGCAGGGGTCGTTCTATAAGTTAAAACATTTATTGCTAAATTTAAATCCTTATTTTTCATCTCGAATTTAGGAATATCACATAGTTTCATTGGACAGTCGGAAATGGGGTCAAAATTTAACTCGTCAAGATAATTTTCATAGGAACTAACACGGTTCCTATGACTATGTACTATATTACGTTTTAAAAGTGCTAAAATACTATATATAAAGCACATATCATCGGTGTTTTTAACATTTACTATTGCATTTTTAGATTTTAAAGATGATGGGGTGGGGATATAACTATGTCCAGCTAGCCTATTCATATGTGTAAATTTTGTTAATATAAAATCTATTTCTTTGATTTTAACAACCCGCCATCCACTACCCAAATATGTGAATTTTTCTATTTTATTATTTAATTTGTGAACCCCCTCACTTAGAAAACTATCTGAAAAAGCCTCTGCCCTATTCGAGAAGAAATTATCTTTAATTTCACCATCTTTTTCAAATTGAATCAATACGGAGAATTGTATTTTCACCGACCCCATTCTGTTTATTTCATGATTTAACTTATTAACGATTTTATCGGTTATGGTTATTTGAATGATGTTATCCTTCTCTACATTAAATCTTAGATTCTTTCGAACCCCTTTAAAATCAATTTCGATTTCAGGTTCATCGTCAATATCGACTGAACCGCCTACTTGAATATTATTAACCACATCATTGACAGTTATTTGATCTAATTTATTAATTTTAGAGGGAGCATCAGACCCAATACTAACAGCAGGTCTTTTTAAATTATTATTTACATTAATAACATTATTAATGATAGGTTTTGTAATATTATTTACATGTTTTATATGTTTTGTATTAGTTTTAATTACAGGTTTTGCGGTATTTCGTAGTTTGTTAAATAAATTCTTTTTATTTAAAGAGAACTGATTTAAATGGGATTTATGTATACTGTAAAACTCTAAATATTTAATGCTATGGGAAGTCTCGCATATTGGGCATATATAGTACTTGATGCCATAAAATTTACGACCATAATATTTTTTCATCACTTTGTGACATAATTTTGAGTGACCAGTTGAAGCCTGGCAGTAATGTGGATAAAATTTGCCTGTTAATTATATTTATCAATTAATATTAATCATGAAATTGTATTTATATATCATTTATATTTCTTTTACGCATTTATCATTTAGTTCTTATAAGGATTTTACAATTATTGATATATGTTTCATTTAAATACATTACAAAAATGAAGTAAATATTAATAATTGTAAAATATTAATAAAGTCTTGTAAACTATAATAGGGATTTTATTATTATTATTATTATTATTATTATTATTATTGTTTCTATAGTTACGTGCTCACTGTAACCTACATGTTTATATAATAAGAGTCTTTAGTTGCATGCTAACTAAACATATTAAAATATTAAAATAATATTATTATTATAAAGAGAGTATATGTATGGAATAAAAATATTATTATTATTATTATTATTATTATTATTATTATTATTATTATTATTATTGATGTAGCTGCATGCTCACTGTAGACTACATTTAAAGATTGTATTTATTACCTAATAAATAATTAGTTTGATGCAGCTGCATGCAGACTACATTTAATAAAGGGTATTTATTACATAATAAATAAATAGTTGATGCAGCTGCATGCAGACTACATTTAATAAAGGGTATTTATTACATAATAAATAAATAGTTGATGCAGCTGCATGCAGACTACATTTAATAAAGGGTATTTATTACATAATAAATAATTAGTTTGATGCAGCTGCATGCTCACTGCAGACTACAAGATATATTATTATCATTAAAATAATATATTATTATCATTATATATTATTATTATTATTATTATTATTATTATTATTATTATTATTATTATTATTATTATTATTATTATTATTATTATTATTATTATTATTATTATTATTATTTTAACTAATGTAGTTGCTCATTGCAAACTACAAGGAATATTTTAAAACTACAGTTTCTTAATCACTTTTTTTTTAAACATTTGCATAATTTCAAAATAATAATTTCATAATTTCCTCTATTTTTCGTTATAATAATTTCAATATAACATTTTCATAATTTTCTTCATTTTCGTCATAATAGTTTCATCATAGTATTTTCATAATTTTCATCATAGTAATTTCTTTATAATTTCCATCATAGTATTTTCTTCATAATTTCATCATAATTACAATAATAATAATTCAAAAACATAATAATTTTACGAATAAGATTTATGCAAATGTTTAAAAAAGATATTAAGAAAATTTTAAAAATTTTGTTAAAGAAATATAAAAATAAATAAAGGCTTACATTGTGATTCCTGGTCGGAATCAGATTCCTCATCAGCTACCTCCTCAATAGAAGTGAGGGCATTATTTTCATCAATAGAAATGTGAGCATTATTCTCCTCAATAGAAGTGAGGGCATTTTCCATATTGTTTTCCTCATCATTATTAATTGGGGCGTCCATGTCAACATTAAACACTAAAATGATTTTTAAAAAATAATATACTAAAATAAAATAAATTTACTTTGATTATTGAAAACATTGTTTTGCCTAACAAATAAGGCATCATTATCCGGGGCATCATTTTGCCCAATAAACACGACATCATCATCGTCGCTAATTATAATAGGTTCTAAATAAAATAATAATTTCATAAAAATTAAAATATTTAAATTTACCGAAAATCCTATTAACATTCAAAATTGAATCATCTTCGGTCACTTGGTACAATAAATTCTCTAAAATAATAAATAATAATAATAATAATAACTAAATAATTTACCATTTTCACCCATCAACATGGCATTCAAAATATTGTGTAAATCAGCGTCCATTTTAATTTAAAATTTGTAAATTTAAGAATAAATATGACAAATTTTAGATTTGTCAATGTTTATATAGAACATGAATATTTCCATGTCTCAACCAATCAGAATTAAGACACATTCCTGAATACTTTTTCCTCTATCAGCCAATCAAATGGTGTCAAATGGGATTGCATATCTTTGTTAGTCATGACTTTGTGCATGCACAATGATTGTGTAGTCTTTATTTAGATAATAATATTTTTCAAAATAAATTTAATTAAAAATAATAATATTAATAATAATAATAATAAAAATAATAATATTAATAATAATAATAATAATAATAATAATAATAATAATAATAATAATAATAATAATAATAATAATAATAATAATAATAATAATAATAATAATAAAAATAATAATAATACTTTGAAATTGTATTTGAAAATAATTTGCGACATGTTGAATGTGACCAGTACCCTTGCTAGCAATACCCATAGGGGGACAGAATATCTTGTCGGATAAACTCGGAGTATATATAATAATAATATTAATAATAATAATAATATTGATTAAAACTTTGAAAATAATTCTTTGAAAATAATACTTTGAACAATATTTAATGAAAAAGTTCCTGAAATAATTATCAATATTTTCATAATTTTCTACATTTTCAATATTTTCACGATTTTCAACATTTTCATGATTATTTCAGGAACTTTCAAGTCAACTATTTACGGCTGACCTCTAATAAATAGGAAGAGTCAGACGGAGGGTTTCATCGACTTAATTCCATGGCAGGACCATGAAGTGGTTCGACCTCCGAAGGACCCGAACAAAAAGAAACATATAATATAGATAATGCCTGTCTGCATGTCATCATAAAAGGTTTTTAAATTAGTTGGATGCAGGACTGACCAGAGGCGCAGGTACTCCAGTACGCCGCTGATCATTTATACATCACACGAAATTTAAAAAAATAAAATAATTTTTAAACATCATCAATATAATTAGTCAATTAGTCGTAATACATAAATAAAATAAAAAATCAATACTCACTATCGATTTCTGAAACTGCTTGACAAAAATTTGGCATAAAAATGATTAATTGTGACTGAAACGTGTCGGTATATATACCTAGTTTTGTGTGTGCAAGTACACGTGTATGTGTTGATGCATTAAAACAAACTCGAATTCTTTTTATTCCAGAATTTTCTATTTTGTAATTTTGGTATTTTTAATGGCAATTTTAGTACCATAATTTTTGTTTTTATTCTTAAATTTTTATTTTTTAATTATTTCTTGTTAATTTTACGTCCATGATGGATTTGGAACGGTTCCAGAACATTCCATGTTAATTTTGATTTAATTTTTTATTTCAACTGATGTTTTCTGCATTTCTTTATAAGATGTTTTATTTTTATTACTAATTTATTTATTTTTCTAACTTTTATTGCTCTATATGGCTTTTATGATGGTTATCGCCATTTTTATGGAATGTTCTGGGTTTTTCTGGAATTTTTACTGTTTTTACCGTCTTTTAAGTTATCCGAGTCTGTTTTTTTTGTAACTCTATGTTTATTTGGTTATTTTTGAGTTCGATTTTGCATAACTTCTTGCATTTGTATAATTTTATTTAATTTCTGTGTTTATATTTTTTGTTGTTTTCTCTTTTAATTAATATTGTTTACTTGGTGTAGTTTTTAATATTTAACTATACTTTTTGCTTTTTGCATGTTATGTACCTACGCATTCCAGTCACAAATTAGAGTTTTGGGTCTAGAAATCAGTTCTAGCCCAACAATTCCAATGCCCTATGGCAAAATGTAAAAGAATTTTCGAAATATAATCATTTTTCTTAGAACGATTTCGAAGCCCCTTAAATTCGTAGGCGACAGATATGTGCAAGTTTCGCTGTTTTTCCTTTCCCTTTAATAATCATTAATTCATAATTTTGTAGTTTAACCGTTTGCGGACGAAATTAATTTATTATTTTTTAGCATAAATTTTTTTAGTATACAAATGCTTAATATGGCGGTATGATTTTTTTAAAGTTTGGTTAATACATTGTTTATACATTGTTATACATTGTTAAACATCTGGAACAAAATTCGTGGCCAAAATTTGCTGGCCTACCGTCCGCAAACCGGTTTGTCGATACACGAATACGAAGACTGCATCTAATGCAAAATAATGTTCGCTTACAATGTTACCAAAATCCGACACTATCCTAGAGGATCCGGAACGAATGGTCACTTTATTGGCCAAAATTTGTATAAATACTAGGTAAATATGATAATCTAGTAACTGAATCAAGAAAAAAGTATAAACAATTTTCTCAATGGTTTGCTATTCAATGATGATATCACAATTAGTCATAAACACAGAATTTTTAACATCAACTTTTGCCCAACATTTAATGCACTAATAAACACTAATGCACTATCATTTTAGTGCATTTGTGTTTGTCTTTTATTTTTTACATCAAAATTATTTGTCTCAATTTTTATAATAAATGCATTTAATTTATGACGGTATCAATAATTTTTGTCCTTATTTCAAGTAGGCGTGCATACTTTTTCTAGAAATAAATTAATTATGTCTTATACTAGATTGTACTTTATGGCTAAACATATCGTAATTTATACCCTTTGCTGTTATTTAATTTTATTGATTATTTTTGTTATTTTATATGTAGTTTTTATCATCTGCAACGCGGTGTATATGCAAATAATTTATGCTTCTGTTCATAATTTTTGTTCATATGTCAAGTAGGTATGTATTTTTCTATAGATAAATCTTATATCAGACTTTAATTTGTAGTTATTCAGCCCGAAATTTATGGAAATTGGTGTTTGACAACTTCCATTAATATCGAATAATATTTTACTTAGACCGTTCAACCCTTCTAGTGTCATTGTTTTATATTTGTTTTATATTTTGATTGAAATTATTGTATTCCATAAACTGTGAACAGAAATTATATTTATTTAAAAGTCAGAATATTAGAAGTATGGACTTGATTTAAAAATCCTTCCTGTCAATAATTAATAGATTGTATTAAATAAAAAATTCCCATTAAAAAGGTAATGTAAGATGAAAAGAGTAAATTTTGCCGAAAATGTTTCCAAACGGAATGATTTAAACAAACAATTGCGTTCCGCTAACAGTTTAAATGATGGGGAAATATTTAAGAATAACAATCAGGAGAATAAAATCGGATACGTTTTAAACAATTTCTTTAGCAATAAAATGGTAAACGATTCATTTGGAGAATTATCTGACAATTTTCTTGACCAAAAGAAAAGCAAATCACGAAGGATTTTGAATAGTAATTCTAGATTTCGAAAACAATCAAATTTGCGGCAGTCTCTACCAGCACTGTCATTTCCGGGCTCGAATATGAGCAATAGCCTAAACCCAATATCATCTGATACAATTGCCAATCAAAGTATTGAACCATTATCAAATGCAGAAGAGCTTATTATTCTGAATCCTTTGAACCGACCATACGATGGTAACTACCAAAAAATCCGATTCATGTTTTCATTATCAACTTTTCTGAGTTTTATTATTATATTGTTTGAATTGGGAGCCATTACTGTAGGAATTGTTTTTACGAACACGTGTGAATTAGTTGACATTTACCTAATTGTTTCCGGTTGCTTTCACAGTCTTATCATAATTCTTGAATGGTCTAAATCTTGGATTTGGATTCAAAGTAGTAATCCTGTTGTCCCAGACAGCAATTCAGATCATATGCAGCTATTTATTTCTTGTGTCCTAATGGTTCTTTACTGCGTATCACTTGTATGGTTTACTGTTGGATTTGCGTGGATACCAAATGTGTTCGTTCTGCCGTTTAGTAATGAAGGTCCTAAAGTGAAAGAAGTGATTATTATACAGAATAACAAGACCTATACACAAATGATTCCAGTATGTACTGAGGGATTTTATATATATGCTATTTGTTATCAAGTTGTAGTAGCTATATTATTTCTCATTCGAGTTATAATGTGCTGTTTAAGTCATTTTTGTAAGAGCCTTTGCACTAAATTTGTTACACATACATCGTCTGAATCATACGAATCTCATTTAACAAACCCGTTACATGATTTGCTCCCACCAATGAGAGGACCTCTTTATCGATGGGGTTTTCAAAATGAAGGAAATGCTTCAGGGATAACTGCTTTGTACAATAGTGGAAAACTGTGTATGATAACTCCAATTCCATTTTATCCATCCGATAGAAAAGATGCAGAAACGATACCAGTACCACAATTTTAAATGCCACCCTAAAATAATTGAAATTTTTATCTAAAATTTAATAAATTTTAAAGTATCGTAACACTTTTTTATTATTATTTTCAGTAGTTTAAGGCTGAATAATTAAAAAAGAACTTTTCATTTCAGGGTGCAGACTAAATTCTTGTCAGATGATTGTAACAATATATTTGTTTAAATATTGTACTTCACTCACAATATTATAATTCAAATTTTTATTAAATAAAAGTTACTTTGTATTTTCTCTTATTAAAGTTTTATTTAACCCTTCAGGCACCTATGACGTGCACAGAACGCGAATCAAAACCATTTACCGGGACGTATGACATGCACAGAAATCCAGTGGTTCTAAAAGTGTTAATTCCGTAAAATTATGCTATATAACCTAATACAATATATTATTATGAATTTCACCATTATCTCTATAAAAAGTATCCGTACATGGGACTGAAAATCTGTTTCAGGCATACGTGTCTGAAGTGTTAATCAAATTCTATGGATCCTATGATATTCCAACAGGAACTCCCAAATGATTCAAACTAAGATCAACACCTATTTTGGGAAATCCATGACAGATTAAAAAATCCAACTGAAAAAGAAGACAAAATGGACTTAATTTTCCTCTAATGAGGTCCTTCAGCCTAACAATAAATTTCAGGATGTCAAAACATAGAAATCGAAATGTCAGTCCTAGAATCTAAGTTTCTGAAGAAGTTTACTGTCCTAATGATGCGGCAAAAAAAACAAGAAAATCACGAATCAATCCAAAAATATTTATCAGAATTGAAGTAAATACCTCTCAAAGTTCCGATTTCTTCTTTGACGGAATACCAATACCTAGAACTACTAATCAGCGATGCCTTCATCTTGGGATTAAAGGACCCAAGCATACGTCAAAAATTTATAGATGTCAGACTCAACATTAGAACACATCAAGTTATAACAACCAGTAACAAACAAATACCAATAACTAGTTTCTAACAACCAGGAACCAACAAATAAGTACCAATAACCAAAAACTAGATACCAACAACCATATACTTACAACCAAGCACCAACAACTAGTTACTAACCACTAAGAAATAACAAATTAAAATAATATCAATTAAATCACATAAAGAAATAACACAAAATCAATAATAAACTTTAGTAATAAAAATCCTCAATTCATTCGATTCTTCGTCAACAACTAAAACTTGCTAAATAACCAATAACAATAATAAATTTATTAGATTCTTGAACACATTCGATAGTACTTGGAATAAAATTGTTGATATTAGTAGGTAGTTAGTAGCCCCTGCAACACGACCATCCGCGTATTCTTTTTTGGCTAAGAGGGTTACAATGTATTTTTTCAAAATCACACTATAGTAAGGGAGTCTCTTTGGTCCCAGGATTTTTTCTACACAAAATCCGACTCTCGTTAAAAAGCCAAGGTATTGGAGGATTAATATATAAGAAGTCGGATAGTTTCTGACTCATCGTGTCCTTTTCCAATCAAATGACAAAAACCCATCGCAGAACAACTTTATTCAATCTTTGTCACAATTACAAGTAGTCGCCTCATTTGCACCTTTCTTTTGTCAACAATCCTTATCATAAGGTAGGTTTACCAAGTAGGTTAACGCATTTGAAAATCTGCCAACTCGAAAATAAAAGGATAATAAAATAAATAATTAATAATATAAAATATTAAGAGTGATTATTGGTCGTATTTACATAAGAAGGACCATAATCAAATTAATTAAGGATGTTATAGCTCATATTTACATACGAAGGAGTTATGGTAAAGAGTGCAGAATTCAAGAAAAAGAACAGGAAAAATTTGTTTAAAAAAAGAATAAAAATAAAACAAAACAAAATAAAATATAATAAAATAAATAAATAAAAAATAAAAATAAAAATTGCCATTAAAATTAAGAAAACAGAAGGACAATAACCTAAGAAAGGGATAGATAATGATGTGATGTAAGAAGAACTTCTATATGCAGTCCCGAACCCGAAAATGGAAATGTAATGAGTAGCAATGTAAAGAGTAGTAATTATTACTTTAATTTACTTATTTTTAAATTGTTACTCTAATTTCTCATAAGTCCTTGATTTTTCAAAATATATTACCATAAATTTAAAATCTATTACTTATTTTGAATTATCACTTTAATTTACTTATTTTTTAATTGTTACCGTAATGTCTCAGTGGCAGGTGATTCTTCAAAATATCTAATCAAAAATGCATGTACAAAAATCTTGGAACCTAGAAGTACTTTGGGTTTTTTAACGAGGGCTGGATTCTGTCTAGAGAAATTCAAGAGACCAAAAATACCCCTTGACCATAGCGTGAAACCCACTAACCCTCTGCAGCACTATGGTTCATCGGATGGTCATGCTACAGAGTTACACTAACTATCTACTAATAACACCACGAAAATCGACTTAAGGTAAAGAAAAGGATTTCGAACATATCAAAGAGATGCATTTTTACAATCATTTTGTTTGAGGTTTAACCCTTTGGACGCGAAAAGTGACTATAGTCGCCCAAATTTAATAATTAATTGAATTTACCGCGTTGCAAGAGTTAATAATAAAAAAATAGAATTTCTTACATTTTGAAAGTATTAAATTTGTATTCTATTTTTTATTATTTTTTAATAACTTATTCTAAACTTGTTTTTATGGTTAAAAATACAGAATTCAGAAAATTGATAAATAAATTAAATTAAAGCGAAAAAAATAAAATATTTTTTCTTACATTAATGAACTAAATACACAATTAAAATATAACAATACATTTCAAATGTTAATTTTGGTGCTTCAACAAAGTAAAGAGAAGTGAAAACAAAAATTAGGTGTTTTAGTTTTTCACAATCAAAAATTTAGATATATCATTCCACCAACAATTTGGACAATTAATCACCATTGGCAACCATTTCGTTACTGAATTTCAACAGAATAATGGGACAAAATGCACGATATAATAAAATTAGTGGAGAGACTAAAACACTCATGATACCCCAATTGAGAAAATGATAATAATCATTAATTGGAGGAGAACTTTCCTTAGTTTCATCGATATAATTGGTAATTAAACAACCTACATTAAAAGCAATTAAAATCAAACAACAATAATAAATTTTGTTTAATGCCGCTTTTGGAATCGGATGTTTCCAGTTCAATCTGAATAAATAATCCAACATCATTGCTTGCAAAATCGATTCAAAAATATTTTCCCATTCCACAATTAAACCAACAATATTTATCCAATAGGCATTTCCTATCGCAATCGCAGCGCAGATAATCCATCCAATGAATGGATGAAATTTCGAAGCAAACACAAAACCACTCCGAATAAGCACATCCATGTCATATATATAAATGTTGAACGTGATTCTGCTGGATTCTGAAATTGGAAATTCTCATGCAATTGCTTCAATAAATATAAATCGATAAATCCGCAAATGAAATATGCCGAAACTGGCAAGGAATTTGATATAATTAGCAGATCTTTTTTCTCCTTATTATTTATCACTTTAAAAAGGCACATTAAATGTGGTAAGCAGAAATATCAAAATCGATAAAATTATAAATAATGTATTAAACTTTGATCGAAATTTAATCGATACTAAAGAAGGAGGATCATTTGAAGGGTTGTTTTGTTGATTTTCGTCCCCAGTTGGTAATGGGTTGAAATTTTCATTGAACTGTTCCAAAGGTTTTATTAACAATATTATTGTAACCATTGAAAATAAGAGCGAAAATTCATTAAAATAAGTTGGTATTAGTATTGCTATAAATTGGATCATTAGTATTGGGACAAGCACTACTATTGAAATATAAACCACCTGAGTTTTTCTGTAAGTAAAACGCCATATCATGGAAGAATTCAAACACTGCAATGTTAACGCAAGTTACGAACACAAGAATCGATGCAGATTTGTAAATGAAATAGAAAATAATCTCGCCATTATTCTCTATTTTCGAATAGATAATGTCTAATATTAATATAATTGCCGCCATGAGAAACATCAATCGGGTAATCGGTAATAGGATATCGGCAACTTGAGTGCATTTGGGATAGGAATAAAGATTTCTTAACAATATAAAAACTAAACTGAACCAAGACAATGCTCCCGATAAGACTACGAGGCAATAAAAAATAACCAATGTTGATGATCGGTTCAATTTAATTAATTCATTATTTTTATAAATCAATATTTTCGAGATCACAATCAAACTTACCACGATAAATATAAGAATAGAATTGACAATTCCGATCCAATTCCAAGTCTTTTTGGAGGAATCATCCTGCAACATCTCATACAGGAAATACGATATCGCCACGGCAATTCCAAAGGTGAAATAAGCGACAGAAGAGGCTTTCAATAATTGTTCTAATAACTGAAATTTCAAAGTGACCTTTCTTCGATTTTGAGGTTCCGTCGTATTTGTCAAAAAGGGAGTCGTATTTGTCAAAAGGGGAATCGTAGTGTCTTCATGCAATGAATTATCTTCAATATCATTATTGCCCTCATTAGATAATTCCAGATTAAATGAATCAACGGTTTTGTTAATGCCAAACATTTCCTTATAAATAATAATTACTATTAATAATGTTATCTATTTAACAAATATTTACATGTGATAATTATAAGAGATCAAAGTAAATTACACAATTTAATTAAGCTATATAATGTTATCCAGTTGATGAGGCTGGTCTAAAGTGGCGTTAAAGAAGTGTACAAAGAATCAATAAAAATGACAAAATTTGTTAAATTCAGAATTAATAAATTAATTAAAAATTGATATATTGTCAGGAAATGAGTATATAAAAAATACAAATAAATTTAGTAGACATATGTTTGCACCCCAGAACAAAGGAATATCACCATCATTATCATTTTCTACAACAATTTTTGTATTTAGCAGTTGTTGGTTTCGGCGCCATATTGGATGTTGCCATATTCATAGAATATTCTATTTCTTGATGAAATCTTTCTATCTCTAGTTTTCATTTTCCTTTATGGCCATAAATTCGAATTTGTTTACCTCCTGTTATTTATTTGTGTTTGTTTCGTGTGATACTTCTTGCTTTTGTTATTATTTTACTTTATTTTTGTCTGTCGTCATTTGATGTTATTTTTCCTCTTTTATTTTATATATTTGGTGTTTTACTTTTTTTTTGATTTCTACTCCACCTAGGGCTATATCTTCATGATATTTCTGAGCATTCCAATCACATATCACTTTTATTTGGATATAAAATCAGTTTTTACATAATTTTTTTAAATATAATACGATAATTTTTCATACGACATCGTTTCTTAGAAATATATCTTACCATAAATACCTGTACGAAAATCCAGGGACCATCATAAGCCTCATTGTAGTGTGATATTCATATTAACCTAAAAACCCTTAACATACTGTTGCTTATGCATTTTTAACGAGAGTCAGAATATAGTACAAAATTCCTAAGACCAGAATAGTTGCGATATTAACATTGACATAAAACCCATAATTTCTCAGAAGATATCGTTTCTTAAAAATATAGTGTCATATCCTGTACAGAAATACTGGGACCAAAAATACCCCCACACTATAGTGTGAGATTCACATTGACATATATGGAACAGCATGCTACTATCAGTTCACTTCACATTGACAAAAGAGGGAAGGAGGAAATAAGGGACAACAAACTACTATTGCACTACTCTCATGTACCTGTCCATAATAAATGACCATAATAAAATAATTTTATAAAAACTTGTCACCTAGATTACGACAAGAAGATGTAATTATTTTCGATAATTTGTACTAGGAATCCAATAAAGAAAACGACTTAGATAATCTACTTACAAAAATAGCTAGACATAAAGATGTAACGGTTATTTTTATAACTTGTTTTATCTGAGTGGGAGTCAAAGAACACGTATGTGGAGGTGTGGGTCATTAATACTTTGGATAAGATATCCGATCTGAATTTACATAGATCCACAAGTTTAACGTTTTGGAGGAAAAAATTATCTTTGTATGGCATTGACAAATTTGAAAATTCAATAATTTTTATTTAGTACAGTACAATTTTTTTTAAAACAAGCACAAAGTATATAAAGTTCCTTAATTTAAATAAACAAAAAAAATTATCTTAAGCTCATAAAGAAAATAATTAAAGCAAAAAATTTAATTTCCATTACTATAAATTTTCTGTAATCAGAATTTCTAACATTCATTAATGATATTCTGTTAAATATGAATAAAGCAATAAATGATGATAAATTCATGATTTTATTCAGCATCCCATCCAATACTGGCCATCAATTGATCATCACTATTAACTTCCATTCGCGAATTTGATTCATTACTATTGTGTGAATAAATTGCATAAGACATTGGGACCTCTAATGACAATCTATTTTTAAGTGACACTTGGATGCATTATTAGAAGTTGATTTGCGACAAAAGTTTTCACTGGTATTCAATACAAGTTTATCGTCTTTAAGACAGGCGACGATGTGAAAAAGGGGAACCATTTTCATTGAGGTTAATTTGATCCGATGAGGTCCGGTAATGATAATCGACGGAGGAAATTGACGGATGCTTGTTTATCGATTTGTTCGACGAATTTTCAAAGTCATTAAAGATGATTGAATCACAGGGGCGAAATATGCATAGCCAAGATTACCCACAGTAGGGTATTGGAAAATATTCCTGGCTCATAGTACTCTGTTGGCTTTCGAACATATAATTCTGAAAAATTTCCAATTTCGGTGAATGGAAAGCAAAGTTCCATTTTTTTATAGATTTCGCCAAGGGCGTCTAACGGCTCACTACAACGTAATTTCAATATACTGTATCAAGCTGTTTTAAAATATTCGAGAGATGCAACAGTTATTGATTTTGTAGTACGACAAGCGTAATCGAAACTTTTCATTGTATCACTTCAAGATGCGACATACACTGCACGTAGATATATTTTGCTCAATTTAATTCGACAATATCCTGAAGATTTATGGGTTTGAACTGATATTTTCAACAAAAACGGAACCATAGTTTATAAACTAATTAAAAAAATATTTTAATAATTAGGTTACTTAAATATCGTGTTAAACATGAAAAATGGTCAAAACTTGGTTTCATGAAAATTGATTTGATTCCAAGTTTGTTTGAGTAGAAATCTAAAAGTGAAAGTATAAACTTTCTATAAATGTGTGTGTAATATAATTTTTACTGAATTCATAAATTTAATCGGTCAATTCAAGTTATCCACATATGTTAGAATTGAAGACTTTGCTGACAAACTTAGCCTCTTTTTCAGTGTAACATTACTAATCCTTTCAATGATGGTGATGACCATTAAGTCATACTTTGCAAGCCGATTGTGTGTTTCACGGCGACCGCTCCAGGATAATTTAATTTTGATAATTATATGGAAAATTACTGTTGGGTACATGGAACTATCAGCTTTTTGCCTGGAGAAGATATTCCTCGGGCAGATGTGGGTTAAGCTCATGCTAATAATAAATATATAATAATAATAAATATATAATAATAAATATATAGAATACAATTATTATTATTATTATTATTATTATTATTATTATTATTATTATTATTATTATTATTATTATTATTATTATTATTATTATTATTATTATTATTATTATTATTATTATTTATTATTATTTTTATTATTTTATTACTATTTGTTTCGACCAGTCAGCTGGAGGAATAGCTTTTCCATCTGACTATCTGTGTGCGCGTTTATTGTCAAAATAATTCTTATTCGTATATGTCTGCGCACACAGACGCGGACAAGGATTGTATTTGGTTTTTAGATTTATTGGAATATTTTATGATTTAATTGCTGGAAATTGTTGTGGAATTGTTTGAATATTCGAATTCGAAATTTGCTGAAAAAATATATTTTATCTTGTCACTGTGATTAATGGGAGAAGACAAAGAACAGATAATGTGTGCTTTAATCGGGAAAATATAGTATATATGCAACATACAAACAGGCTTTTGTAAGTTTGGTTGAGCCTGTACTAGCAAGTTCGAGTGAGTCAAGACACTAAATTCATATATAATTAGTACAGATGAATATCTAAAGATATTTGAAATAAAACTTATGAATTATTTATATAAACCTTAATACCATGAAAATGTGTCTCAAGATCAATAAATATAAAAATGAGATAGGGATTACTAAAACGAAAGTATAGTGGTCCATTTACAGTAATTAATACGATATTATTTGATAATCTTCAGGGAAAAAATCAAAAAAATTCAATAAGGGTAAAAAGATTTTCAGGTTTCAGGCAAGAATTATTAATGCAGAAACAAAAACAAATAAGCTAAGCTTTGAGAGAAAATACAAAGTAGAAATTTGTGAAATCCCAGATCAAGCTAGAAGAAAACTAATTAGATACTGAGAATCATTTTGGTCAATAGAGGGAAATTTTGTTTAAATAATATTAGATAAAACCAGATTTTAGTTGTCTAAAATAATATATTGTTTTAAAGAGTTTACTTTTAGTTTTTCGTATAACAGAAGATGCTATAAAAAGGTGAAGGAAACCCGAGTAGCTATTAATTATTGGTTTATTTGCATGTAACATTCGAAGAAATTAGAGTAGAATATCAAGATAGATATATGGTCATAGATATAGGGTCATTCCCAAACATAAACAATTTAGAATCAAATTATCAGAAATCAGTTTTGAGCTTCAACTAAGAAAGCAAAAAGAAAACGATAAAAGGCAAACGAGACTTTATAAAGAGAAACTTGATTAATGGAAAAAACCTTTGGAAACATTTTGGAAACATGTGAACCAGAATGGAATATTGTTTCAGGAATCGTCAAAGAATGTTTAGTAGCCATCGATTAAAATTAAATATTTTCCTCAAATTGTTCAGAGTCTTGTCAACTAGTAACAGTAAGGAACAATATACATTGAGAATAGTTATTTAATTATTTAAATATATATACCTGTCATCGGAAAGAAAATATAATTAGGAAATTATATTACATATACGTACCGAACAAACAAGAAATTATAATCAAGTAAACTTAATGTCAATTAGCAGACCAATTTAAAGTAAATAAAAATGACTCGCGGTGAATAAAAAAACAAACTTAGATTTGACTCAATCTGAAATTCGAAAGCAAATGACCGGAAATAATATTTAAACCAGTAAAGTTCACTTCGTGAAACATTGCTCTGCCAGGACAAAATTAAAAATGGATTATTCGTGGAATATTTTTCTCAGTTACATATTGATAGGAATTACAAGTATTAACAATTCTGGTGTCGTTCCAAAGGAGGGAGGTGGATTCGAAGTACTTGATTGGGATGAATATGAAAGAGGAAGTCGAAATTTCAATTTCGTTCTTAATGTTCACGGCAGAACGAAGGAATGTTTTTGCGAACACTTACTTGACGAGTCTAAAATTTTTCTATCTTTTGAGGTAGTAAATTATTTGTAGCTTTGTAGTTTATTTATGTTTTCTATGCAGGTGTTGACAGGTTCGACAAGAGTACTTGATTATTATTTTATCCATGAAAAAGGAACTTTTAGTGCCAAATATGGGTTTACATTTGATACTTTAGAAGTGGCAATTAATGAAACAAGTATCTTATTTATTTTTATATAATAATAATAATAATAATAATAATAATAATAATAATAATAATAATAATAATAATAATAATAATAATAATAATAATAATAATAATAATAATAATAATAATAATAATAATAATAATAATAATAATAATAATAATAATAATAATAATAAAAATAATCGCTTAAATTGAGATAAAAATTTAAGATTGTAATTTAATTAAAACAACAGGTGAATGGCAGTTTTGCTTTGCTAATATTTTTAACGAAGATAAACAACTTTATGTTTATGGATCATTTTATCATCCATACTCAATTGGGCCCACGAAAGAAGAACGAAATAAAACTATAAAGGCTAAAATTGAAGTATCAGAACAATCAAGAAAAATGATGGTAAGAAAAATATTAATTAATTTAAAATAGTAAAATAAATATTTTTATTTTTTATTCACTCTTGGTCTGTTTTAATTTTCTGAAGATTCTATTATTTTATTAATAATGATTTATAATCAATTTGTGTTACATAGTGAAAAATGATCTAAAGCCGTAATGAAAGTAAATGAAAATTTAGAAAACATTTTTATATTTTTTTAAAATCTTCCATTTCAACGAAGTTAAAGTTTCTTTTAAATCGGCAAAATAAGCAATATAATTTAGGATAAATAATTTAGTGTAAACGTTAGAATTGAAAGAAAAGGATTTAGTTTCTTTTAATTTAATGTTTGCAATGAAGTACAAGATTTATGGTGTACAAGATTTATCAGTTAGAGCAGTGCTGTCATACCTTTTTGACACAATGGGCAACAGTGCCAACAATTCTTCGTTAAAGTTATCCTTCATATCAAATCGAATCCAAATTATGAGCTGTTCCGTGTCAGTTGTATCGCAAGATTCATTCAACGCTAAACTGAATCCAGATGCTTCCCTCAAATCGCTGCACAGCTGCTCATATATGTCATTATATAACATCTCAATTTGTCTGGCAACAGTCTGATGAGATAACTGAAAATCTGAAATCTGTTTCTTGATCTCATCTTTGTTTTTAAACTCAGCTAACAAACAATCGGCACATTCTTGAAAACATTGTTTAACTCTGTCACCATCTGAATATGGTTTTTGCTTTTTAGCCACAACCCAGCTGATCTTTAAGGATGCCTCCGTTACACAGTCACTTGCGGTCAGAAGTATGCTGAAAACATGCTGCTGGTCAAGTAAATTCTTTTGTAAAGAAAAAATTTTTTCTTCTCTCATTTTTCTACCATGTGGATAATTCTTTTCAAAATTACAATGCATTGGCGTGTAATGTCTCTGTAGTTTGGCCTTCTTCAAAACTGAGATGGAGTTTTGGCACAACAAACAAGCCGGCTTCTCACCAGGTATGTAAACAAAAATTCAAGTTCTCAAGATGAATTGAACAAAAGATTTTCTTCTGTAACTTTTCGCTTTCTGCTGCTCGTATCTGAACACATACTTTGGTTTGCGTCGTTTTTTTATTTGCAGTACCGTAATATTGTTTTTTAGAAAACTTAATTAACTGTAGTGTAAACATGCCTTCCGGTTTGACAATAACTGGTAAGTATATAAGGGGTGATGGTAAGTAAGTAAGTAAATAAATTAGCTAATTACACTCAGCAATTTATAAATTTATAAAACAAGCCTCCTAGTAGTTAAGTAGTCAGTTTAATTTTAATATATTAAAAATATTGAATTAAGTATAGTCGAAACAATGCAGTGAGGTTTCATATAAGGTGGATTAATTTGCATAAAATTGCAGTTAACATTTGTACAGGCGAATGAAAAATTAAAAGTGTTTTGAACAAAAGAGCAAGCACTCTGGCGGGCCACTTAAAATCATGCAGTGGGCCGCAGGCTGGACGGCACTGAGTTAGAGTATCTCTATATTTATAACTTTGATGAAGTTTCAATGATTATGAGGCTTAAATGCCCAATCTGAAATGAATTATTCCCACTTATAAATCTGTTGGTAGAAAATTATAAACCTGTAAAGGTTAACTAAATACAGTGCTTATAAAAGAGTCTAGATATAATTGTATCAACTCGTGAACAAAAACTATCTTCACTGTTCGATTTACCGAGGGGTGAAAGTGTCGAATATTAATTCTGTAAGAATTTAATAGTGTAGGTATATTTTTGGAAATTTATAAATTGACACTTAATATTTCAAATAGAACAGAAATTATGCATTCGTTACAGGATACGCTGCTATATATTAAAATTTCGTTATTTTTTCAAATTTATTTTGCCCTAATTTATAACCATATATTGATGATTTAGTTCATTGAAAATACTGCAATAATATTGCGAAAATTTCAAATAATTTTTTAAAATTTAATTATTTTTTATTAGCAAAAAATAATTATTTTGATTATAAAGAATCCCTAATTCTTTCGTTTGTCATATTGTAACACTGACAGATATATAAATGGATTTTAATAATTATCCATTAACAATAAAAGTGTCAGACACATTAAATTCCTAAAATAATATTAAATTATTATATATTAATTTAATATATTAAATTAATATGGTCCACTCAAATTGCAAGGGTCAAAAATTTTATTTTCAATTAGAAATATCTTCTTACGAAATTTGTATAAATTATCTCAAATAAACAAAAAAATATTGTCACGGATAAGGAAAAAATTTTCTAAAATTTAAATTTGTGTATTGAGTTCAATTAAATTTGTCCAATGCTAAAAATGTTAAATATTGTAAATATGAAAATATTTTTTTAATCAACGTGACACTAAACTGTGACATTAATTCAACCGTAAAATTCGATCCAAAATTTAGATGGGTAAATTGACATGAATTTTCGAAACGAAATTACCGAATATAGTCAGCTGAAGTCAGCAAACTTTTCATTTGTAAATCATGGTGATATTTTTGTTTATGTCATGTCGAACGATTCTTTAATAATTCAAAGATTGTGTAAATATATCAGGTTAAATCGTTCAGTTCATTTAAACATTTATTCAGCATTTACCGGTAAACAATTTCAAAGTTCCCTTCGTTGATTTACAACATTTGGTTAACAAGTTCATGTTTAAAATTCGAATTTATTTGTTTTTTTTCTAGTGAAATAATTCAGTTTTTAATGAAATCTAAATCAACTTCTCTTTTATCTTCTTTTAAATACAAAAAATAAAAACAAAATATTGATAAGGGATATAAAAAACGATATAAAAAAACGATCAATGGTGAAAAGAACAAAAATTTTGCAGATAAAAATTAGTCTTTTTTATTTATTTTCATTCTGAAAAAAATTTGAAAACTGAAATTCTCCGAAACACAAATCTCCGGTTTTGGCATAATCGAGTATAATATTAACACTTGCTAAAGATAAAACTGAAAATTTGTGTTGCCTAGAATGTAAATTTTTGATCTTTTGTAAAAATGAAAATAACTGAAATATCATACTGATAATTTATCTATAATATATCACTAGTCAAGCTTAGAGAATATCCAGCAACAGTCACTCAAGCTGCAACAGCTGACTTCTCAGACTCAAAGCCATGAATTTGTCGATTCGATTGCGCAAGAATCTAATCAGGTTTTCATACTGAAATGGGCAATTTTTCAGCTATTTGTAATTTTTGGTGTTGGAATCTGTCAAGTTTACGTCGTTAGACACTGGTTTATGGCTAAAGAACTCAACCATGTATCACGAAATAAAGCTTCGTTTTAAATATTTGCTTTAAAATTTGATTTAACTGAAATATAAATTGGTTTTCTGAATTTTATTACAACAACTACTGTTATTATAATTAATATTATTATCTCACTTTTGAAGTCATGAAGCGTGACTGAACTTTTAACTTCAAAGAGGAAGTTTCTTGCATTCCTTCAATTAATCTCAGTACGGCCTTTGTCTATTTGTATTATTAAGTGCATATAGTCTTAAATGAAAGTCATCCTTTAAGATTTTTTTCATGTTTTTAACACATATTTTTTAAAACCTTTACACAAAAAAATCTAAATATGTAAAAGATATAATCAATACGACCATTGTTAGGTTTTTCAAAATAGTATACTTTTGTAATCATTGTTTGGATTTTTAAATACTTGTTTAATAATATTTAGGCTAGAATTTCCAATAATTATTTATAAATTTCTAACTATATCATTATTATATTCTATATCAAATAACATTAAATAAACCATTTTCTTTCACAAATTATAATATTTTTTATATATTTTTTATATAATATTTTTTTACATTAAATTTTTTACAAATTAAAACAAATATGAATTGTTTTAATCAATATAAAATGTCATTTATAATTTTAGCGTTAATGCAATTATTAGTCATAAATAATTTTAATTGATTTTAATAAATAAACTTGAATAGTCACATTAATTAATTGATAACAATTTAAACATTAACCTGTAACTTTTATTTTACTAGTTTAAAAATATATTACAATTCTAATGTCAATTTAATATAAAAATTTTTAAAAAATATTTTTTAATTAGAAAAATAAATGATTTGAGATTTATTATAAAAAAATAAATAATCAATCAAAGTTTGAAATAGGCAATTAATATTAATGAAAGTTTCATGAGAAATTCAAACAAAATTCTCAATCGGCTCCTTTTTGATAGAATCATCAGACAAGGATAAATTTTTATTTCGTATTAAATTCCCCGATTTATCAATTGCATTCGTATAGGTCGTGTAATTCCGGAAATCCAAATGTTTGTAATTCTCTTTATATATTTCCAAAAGTCTGTTAACAATATCGGCCGTAATTATATCCCCAGCATTGATAAATAGCATTCGCAGTATGAACACTCCATCATGACGAAGGAATTCTTCAATAAAGTTATTTATCATAGGCTTATCTGATCTTTCATAATTCTGGTGCATCATCAAGAACTTTTTAATGAATTTACTTCTTCTATTAAGAAAAGCCATCCGAAAAAACCAGAGAGGAATACTAATTGCCGTTACTACTCCAACTAAAACCATCCAAAACCATAAAAACACATAAATCTTTTCATTGAGCATATTTACTGGTAGAGCACATTGAGCAACGTATTTGTTGTCTGCTCCGAGATGTTTGACGTTTCTTAAGTAACAATATGTAACCCTCGGAAAAATCCCAGTTTGATGCCATTCTTTACCAGATATCATATTAGATAATATAGTGTAGCCAAATGACGAAATAGAACTATTGAATCCCAAAAACCTTTTCATTATAAATAATTGACCAACTACATTCAATCCGTAAAGAAATTTCATAAAAATATAGGACAAAATTAGCCAAGTTCCCATGTGTTTTGAAAATACACAAAAATTGCAAGTATTGTATACTTTTCTTCGTAATTTTGCTAAATTTCCTTGGCGATAATCTCTGTGTTGAAAAAGCAAATCTTCAATTGTTCTCGCAATGCGTTCGATTTTATCCTTTCTTTCGGTTGGTGGCGAATTATTGGCTGCATTTGCATCATTAACAATACTCTCTAGATTCGTTCCAGTTTTATTATAGCATATTATTTGCCAAAGAACTTTTGGAAGATAAAACATTATGCACTGGAGACCAAGTATGAATGGGACCCATTGATAATAATCTATATTATAACACAGATTTCATTAAATAAATGAATATAATTGATGATTAAGTTAAAAACTTTAAAAGGTGATTTCTTTCACAATTATTATTTATTATTATTTTTATAATTATTTTATTATTATTATTATTATTATTATTATTATTATTATTATTATTATTATTATTATAATTATTAAGTTTAAGTAAAAGTTGATTTGTTAAAATCTTAATTTTAATTATTTAAAATATATATTTGTTTGCAATATGTTTGCAAAAAATGTTAATTTAGAAATTTTAACATTCGTTTTTAAATGAATTTATATGATATAATATTTCTGATATTTCTTTATGCATACGATAAGGATACATTGTCGAACCATCTGGTAAAACTTTATTGCTATATAAATCTTTACGAATATCCACATCGCATTTCATCAAGCTGTTTTAAGTTTCCATTCCCAATAATGATATCTGGAACAAAGCTACTGGACATCTGAATATTTCATTTCCAATACTAATAACTTGACTATCTGCTCTTTTCAAGTAACGATGAAAAAGCAGAAGTTTGTATTTCTTGTTTAAAGAGCGATGTAAAGGTTTTTCTTTAATATCTCAAACAATTTCTCTTTCGTCTATAGTTATAAAACTGAAACCTCGCTCTGTCAGTATTTCAATCAAATAATCTGTCAAATTTCTCCCATTGAAATTCACTGTGCGAATTGCACAAGCCAATGCATTACGTTCATAAATTGACATAGAATTTGTGCCACCATCTTCCGAATATTTCTTAAACCAAACTTTATTATGAACAAACATAACTATCTGTTTGACTTATATTAATCACAATCATAAAATTTAAAATAAGGCCAAAAACTTGAAAAAATATTTATTTTCGAAAAAACTCGAAAATCCGACTTTTTAAACAACAAATTATGTTTCTCAAAAACCATTTAATTTCCAGGAAAATTCAATAAAACACCCACGTCACAAAAATTACACACACTAATACTCACGTCTGCTAGCAGACAAAACATGCGTACGCACACAAGAGCGAGTAGTCAGGATTAACCCTTATGAGTGTTTGTAAAATATGAGTTTAAATATTTTTTTCTATATGGTTTAATATGAATGTTGGCACAGTTTAAATTTAAGGGTTTTTAATTCAATTTGAAGATTTAAGAAGGATGTTGAAATTAAATTAAAGTTATGAACTATATATATATAATTATACATGGACTTATCTTATCAAAATAATGAAAAAATAGAATGAATTTCAATTGCAATTATTGTTAGCTAAAGTAATAATTTTGGAAATAGTCTATATTTTGGAAGCCCAATATAAAATTTCAGGTGAGTACTTTGGATACCTTGGATCAACTAAAGATTTAAGGAATTGATCGTGCTTTCATTAGAAACGTAGCGAGGGAAATTGAAATGATTTTCAAAACTACCTTGATACCTTCAAAGACATGATATTCCCAGTAATATCGACATGACCAAAGAAATCCTGACCAATCATGGACACTTATGAATTTTAAATAGGACAATGTTATTTAAAATGATAGGTTCGTATTATTGAATTATTTTTATAATTGAACAAAATTAATAATAAATGTCTGGATTGTTTCTATTTATTTATAAATATTTTGAGTCAAAGGATCCAAATTTTCAATTTCATAAAGAAATTAACTATTTTTTGTTTTGAAATATTTTGCTTGAAAATAAAAAATAAGTTCTTTTTAATTTGAACAAAATTACAATTTTTAAAGTATTTATTTATAATAATAATGATGATGATGATAATAATAATAATAATAATAATAATAATAATAATAATAATAATAATAATAATAATAATAATAATAATAATAATAATAATAATAATAATAATAATAATATTTTTAATATATACTTATTCTTCTAGTATCATCAGCATGTGCCCAATCCACATCTTTCTGAGGAATATCTTCTCCAGGCAAAAAACTGATAGTTCCATGTACCCAACAGTAATTTTCCAGATAATTGTCAAAATTTAATCCTCCTGGAGCGGTTGCCGTGTAACACGCAAGTGGCTTGAAAAAGTATGACTTAATGGTCACCACCATCATTGAAAGGATTAGTAATGTTACGCTGAACAAGAAGCTAAGCTTGTCAGCAAAGTCTTCAATTCCAACATATGTGGATAACTTGAATTGGCCGATTAAATTGATGAATTCTTCGGCTACCATGATTTACAATTTAATGAATGTGTATTTCAAAACTGACTATAATATTAAGGTGTTGATGAAATCATTGTTTATATAACCTTATTTTCGCTATAAAAATTTTATTACACACATTTTGTTTTAAATAATAAAGTTTCAGTTACATAATTAGTGGATGGATTGGTCCCCACTGGAACAGGTCCTCCACCTGCAGAGGAAAACGTATTAATTTTAAAAAATTTCGCTAATATTTTTATGTAGATCACGGAATTTTAAAGTTTTTTACGGATTATTTTATGTTTTTCATGGAATTTTTATATATTTTACGCCAAAATTACTCAAATTTTAATTAGGTCAAGTAAACTTTAAAAGATTATAAAAATGGGGAATAATGTCTTTGGGCAAAACCGATTCGAAATCGGCATTTTTCATTAACAGTGGCGTGACTGTTTTTGAAAAATTGGTGAATTTTAAGTTTTTATTTTTCGCAAATGTTTAAAGCGTATTACCAGTCTGATTTTTACAACACAGAGCAACATATTTGTCAAATCCTTTCTTATATCTAAAACTGTCAAGTCGATGTGGACACCATTTACAATTTATTTGCACATTTATGTGTCAATAAAATAGTATGATTAAAACCGCTCGATGGTTCATCATCATTGTATTTTAGGTGGGCGAACGGTCGTGCTGTCGAACTATTGAAATTTACTTGTACTTTATTAATATTTTTATCCTTTAAACATTTTAAATAGATAGGTTTAAGTGTTTGACATTATTTTTATTTTTTATTGAATTGTAAAATCTTTTAGTTTGAGATGTTTTCATTTGACAAAAATCGGAAGGTTAGTATTTCATTGGGTAAATTTTGGTCTTTCTCACTACATGCGTATTTGATATTTTTCATTAATTTTTGAGATTCGAATATTGCATTTCGATTATATTTATTCTCATTTGTTGATTCTGATTTTCATTCATTTTAAGTTTTTCTAAAATTTTTTTAACATTAAAAATTTGCGTCTCACTTTTATTTTATCTAAGTCATTTGTCTTGGAATTAATTAAGAGTTTCACTTAAATCATCAATTAATTAAATTAAAACTTTCTTTAACCCTTTTTGGAGGGCTGCCATACCCGTACAGTTTTGATTCTACGTATATTCTCTACGGTTTCTATTGCAACGTCAAATTTCAATTCTTGGTCATCTTTTTTGAAATTAATATCGCCTTCTATACCTGAATTATCATTATTGAATGTAAAGCTTTTCGTTATTCCCATGGGTCTATTTGCACCGTCCTATTTTTAGCATTTGGAGAAGCAGAGTTCCAAATCTTTTTAGTTCTATTTCCAAATCTAATTGATTCTCAGGATCTTTCCGGGCTATTATCGTTTTATCTTCTTCAGAACTATATTTACATTCATTATCCGATTCTTCCGCAATATGATCACTCACTTTCACAAAGCAACCTTTGCATTTTCTTATCACTTAGCGGCTTTTCGTTCCCACAACATTATTTTTATTTTAAAAGTTTAATGAAATGTCAATGATTAATAAATTGATCCAATATTCACTAAAACCATAAACTCTCACATCAGAATAACTATATAGTATATGTACGCGTTCAATATGATACATATTCCTGTAATCGGTCGAGACAGTTGGATATGTAATACCCCAGCCCTCCTAAAATGTTTAATCGATCATTATACCTTCTTATTCCATTGCGTTACTTCAAATTTTTTGTTGCCTTTATCGACAGAAGTGATTTACCAGAAGTGTATAAATAAAAGTATTAGCTCCCGTAACGTGTCAGAAGTTGATGACAATGGCTTTGAGACAATTGATTTTGAATAAAGCTTATTTTTAAGCGATAAAAGAAAATTAGGACAGAGAAAACCAATATAGAAACAGAACTATGTAAAATAAACAAATAGACATTGAAGGTAAACCAGAGAAATGTTTATTTATAGTATAGAAACAAAGTTTTATACCATGTGATAACTTCAAATGGAAGATCAAACAGATAAGAGCGATTGGGAAAGTATGAGGTAATTTGAAAATCGAAAATGTATAAAAAATATTAAACACCTTCCAGATATATCCTACAACTTTATTCTTATTTACGTGTAAAATAAAAAAAATTATTAATTTTATCCGCAACCGCATCCTTACTGTGTAACTCTAATTGAACTATTTCCCATATCAAGGACTCTCAAGCAATCTCCATAAAATGTATCACAAAATCTATAAAATACAATGTAAACTGTAAATTTTGTTCAATCGCTCATGAAATATAATGTGGAAAAGAAAATTCTAAGCAAAAATTCTAAATAAATTCCATAAAAAATTCAAATGATTCAGTCAATTATATTATCTACTGACAATTGTCAATGATATTTATTATTTGGACCAAATGTTAAATATATATTTCAAATGCAAAATTTGTGCGAGCCGTAGCGCGAAGGAAGATTGAGACAAAAGCATTCTGTTTATACTCTGTATGATAAAATTTGAGTAATTCTTCGTGTGAATATGATACTCGCATAATATTTTTGTTTTATTCTATCAGATATTAGGATTGTTTAAATGTTTGTATTTAAATTCGACATTTTAAATTTATCATTAAAGTTTTTTATCAATTGAATTGGAATTTAGAATTTATATTAATAAATAAAATTTTTAAGTTATTTTATTATTTGCAAGTTTTATATGAAAAGAATCTATTTAATAAAACAAATAATTTATGAGAAAGTATAGAATGTTTCAAAATGAACAAAATAATTGCAGAGATGTGGGTAAACAATGGAAATATGAGAGGAAACTGAGATTTACTTAACAGACAGATCAAAGTATTGATAGATCCTAAAAGGAGAATTATATGTATATATCTATATAGTTTTTATTTTTTTATTTTACTTTGAAAATTATTCAGACAAGTTATCTACTGATAACAGTCAATATATATTTCATAAATTATAAGTATTTATATAATAGATAAAAACTAATTATAAGTGCGAGCCGTGGCGCGAAGGAAGATTGAGACAAAAGCATTCTGTTTATACTCGCCATTTGAGTAATTCTTCGTGTGAACATGATACTCGCACAATATTTTTTGTTTTAATTTATTCAATATTAGAAGATGAACCAGTGGAGAATAAGAAATATTTAGAATATATTTAAATATTTTATATTTATTAAATCTAGAGCGGTTCAAACCCCAGTTGATAATTTATTTTATAATTTTATTTGTTTGGCCAAATACATTTTTAATTGATTTATGAATTTCTTATATTTTGGTTTATTTTTCTACATTTTTCTACATTTGTTGATATTTATTAAAGTGTTTTGTTTTGGGTTTTAACTTAATAATTGAGACAGAGAGCACGTGAAGTAATAACTTTAAGCACTTTAATCAATAATAACCTAACTATTCATTTCTTTGAAAATAATAAACTTTCAGTAATTTAGGCTTGACAAAAGATGGATAATAACAAGTTATAAAAGTAATTTCAAAAGCATGGTTTTGATGAATGTAGTTGAAAGGTTTTTCCTCCAAATATAATAATGTTAATAATAATAATAATAATAATAATAATAATAATAATAATAATAATAATAATAATAATAATAATAATAATAATAATAATAATAATAATAATAATAATAATAATAATAATAATAATAATAATAATAATAATAATAATAATAATAATAATAATTATTATAATTATAATAATAATAATAATAATAATAATAATAATAATAATAATAATAATAATAATAATAATAATAATAATAATTATAATTATAATAATAATAATAAGTATCAGAGACCTGCACGAGCCAGTAAAATTTGTACCCCACTCGACCCAAACCCGACCAACCTGGCGTTTAGTAAAATAATATTGCTCAATCACAAAGACCGTATTTGACGAAAACATATTCGTCAAGAATTTTGTACTAGATTTTCAAGTCGTGGAATCGAAAAACTGTCATTGTGGCTAATTAAAATTAAATTTATGTCAGCAAGGAAATTATATCACGTAAATTTTATTTTAGTTCATTCATCATTGGACCAAATAGAATTATATTAAAAATTTTTAAATAAAAATTTTTGATTAATTTTAAAAAATTAAGCCCGAGCCCGACCCCAACCCGAATGAAATAACAAAATATCGGCTATATAATCGAATATGTTTCCATTTGCTGTTATTTCTCGTTGTACGAAACTAAGTTTGTTTATGTGTTTCCCAAATATAATTTCCACTGAGGAATGTTTAGTAGTCTTCTGAGCAGTAGCATTTGATGTATATTCTATTTGTAGTAGTGCACCTTCCCAGATTTTGTACAACTTATCAATAATACAACACTGTATCCAATCTTGTATTGTTTGATATTGTCGTTCAACTTGGCCTTTTATCTGGTGATGATAAGGGCTCGTAAAATTTAAAAGATATTATGTAGTTAAAATTCCTTTGATTCAATATTTCAATATCCATTTATTTAATAGAATGTTATACACCGTCCTCTCATCCTGGGCTTTGACTGCTTCTAAAACAATAAATTTACTGAATTTGTCAATCATGGACCATAATATACATTAGCGAAAAATAATAACTTAAAATTCACCAATTTTTCTAAAACAGCCATGCCACCATTAATGAATTATGCCGATTTCGAATCGGTTTTGCCCAAAGACATTATTCACCATCAAATACATGTGCATATATCAGCAGGGCTTTTATTAATAAATAATTTACAAATTCAAAAACTTATTTTGATTTCCTTGGACCTGACTGTATCATTGGTTTTTTGCTAAAAGTGGAAGAAATTGTTTTCACAATTGTAACTTGAACTTGAGGGTAAAAAATCTATGTCGACTTTGACTTTTGCTTGGGAGCAAACATTTTTATCATGTAGAACTTGTTAGCTATTTAAATAAAACGTATTAATGACCAATTTTTAAGTCATCTTAGAGAGGTCTGTTCGTTTTATTGACAGCATGCAATTTTTTAATTTTTCTTTATCTAAAGCTGTGAAAACTCTTTCAAACCTTCCTTTAACTTCATCTGTTTCTGAAGAATTAATAATAGATTCAAAAGGTATTTTTCCTCATAATTTTGCAACTTCTTTGGATGTTCTTGAGCCTATTTTGGAATTTCCCAATTGGTCGACTCAAGAAAAATTAAAAAGAATTAAAAAAAAAATTAACGAAGAAGTAAAAATAAATTGTTAACTAAACCAAATTGTGTGGTGATAGTAAAAGGGTGAAATCCATTGGCTGTCTACCCCATTAATATCAATTGTCAAATTGTCAACTGTTTTCGGTTTTGTTTAAAATAAAGTTAATTTGTTTGGATTCGAGTTTTATGTGCTTAATTATTGAATGCGAGAAGCCAGACCGAGAGCTAATTCCTATCAACAAATTATTAATATCACAACAATTTTATGATTTGTTTCTATCTTCTAATGAAACTTGCGAATAATAAAATATTGCGTAACTGAAAATATCACATCTCATAAAAATTAATTTAAATTCCAAATTTCTATTCAATTAACAAAAAAAAATAAGACTGAAAAAATATTTGATCCGCTCTAATTTTAATGAATGAAAATAATAAAAAAATATTTTTTCGTAATCAAAAAATCAAAATGTTTATCCTAATATCTGATAGAATAAAACAAAAATATTATGCGAGTATCATGTTCACACGAAGAATTACTCAAATTTTATCATACAGAGTATAAACAGAATGCTTTTGTCTCAATCTTCCTTCGCGCTACGGCTCGCACATATTTTGCATTTGAAATATATATTTAACATTTGGTCCAAATAATAAATATCATTGACAATTGTCAGTAGATAATATAATTGACTGAATCATTTGAATTTTTTATGGAATTTATTTAGAATTTTTGCTTAGAATTTTCTTTTCCACATCATATTTCATGAGCGATTGAACAAAATTTACAGTTTACATTGTATTTTATAGATTTTGTGATACATTTTATGGAGATTGCTTGAGAGTCCTTGATATGGGAAATAGTTCAATTAGAGTTACACAGTAAGGATGCGGTTGCGGATAAAATTAATAATTTTTTTATTTTACACGTAAATTAGGATAAAGTACTTGTAAATCTTCGTAATTAAAATTATAGTGATATGTATTTCTATTGGTATACTTTTGCTAGTTTTATGAAAAGAATCAATTTATTAAAACAAGCAATTTATGAGAAAGCATAGAATGTTTCAAAATGAACAAAATAATTGCAGAGATGTGGGTAAACAATGGAAATATGAGAGGAAACTGAGATTTACTTAACAGACAGATCAAAGTATTGATAGATCCTAAAAGGAGAATTACATGTATATGTCGTAGGCAAATGGTAATTTTTGGAAAATAACATTTGGCTAGGCAAATGCCATTTGCCTGGTCAAATAGCTTTAGTTATTATTTCATTTCATGGTAATTTTAGGAAAATAACATTTTCAAGGTCATATTATTATTTTAAAAAAATATTATTATTTTTTAAGTTTTATTATTATTATTATTATTATTAGTATTAATATATATACTCCTAGTCTATCCTACAAAATATTCTGTCCCCCTATGGGTATTAGTCGTAAGGGTACTGGTCGCACTCAACAACAATTATTATGATTATAACATTGGTCGAAATCTAATGTGGCACTCGTATTCGCTTGTGTACCTAAATAATAAGGCATCTCTCTAAGATTTGCCCCACCAAAAAGTATACCAATAGAAATACATATCACTAGAATTTTAATTGTGAAGATTTACAAGTACTTTATCCTAATTTACGTGTAAAATAAAAAAAAATTATTAATTTTATCTGCAACCGCATCACTTACTGTGTAACTCTAATTGACTATTTCCCATACTCTAAGGACTCTCAAGAAATCTCCATAAAATGTATCACAAAATCTATAAAATACAATGTAAACTGTAAATTTTGTTCAATCGCTCATGAAATATGATGTGGAAAAGAAAATTCTAAGCAAAAATTCTAAATAAATTCCATAAAAAATTCAAATGATTCAGTCAATTATATTATCTACTGACAATTGTCAATGATATTTATTATTTGGACCAAATGTTAAATATATATTTCAAATGCAAAATTTGTGCGAGCCGTAGCGCGAAGGAAGATTGAGACAAAAGCATTCTGTTTATACTCTGTATGATAAAATTTGAGTAATTCTTCGTGTGAATATGATACTCGCATAATATTTTTGTTTTATTCTATCAGATATTAGGATAAACATTTTGATTTTTTGATTACGAAAAAATATTTTTTTATTATTTTCATTCATTAAAATTAGAGCGGATCAAATATTTTTTCAGTCTTATTTTTTTTTGTTAATTGAATAGAAATTTGGAATTTAAATTAATTTTTATGAGATGTGATATTTTCAGTTACGCAATATTTTATTATTCGCAAGTTTCATTAGAAGATAGAAACAAATCATAAAATTGTTGTGATATTAATAATTTGTTGATAGGAATTAGCTCTCGGTCTGGCTTCTCGCATTCAATAATTAAGCACATAAAACTCGAATCCAAACAAATTAACTTTATTTTAAACAAAACCGAAAACAGTTGACAATTTGACAATTGATATTAATGGGGTAGACAGCCAATGGATTTCACCCTTTTACTATCACCACACAATTTGGTTTGGTTAACAATTTGTTTTCACTTCGTTAATTTCTTTTTTTGACTTCTCATAAGCCGACTATTATTAAAACGTTTTGATAATAAATTTAAAATTCTTAATTTAATATAAAATGTTTAACTTTAATTTATCTATATAAAATTACTTTTAAAAATTTAGCCCTTAACTTACTTTAATTCAATTTTAGATCCATAGTTTACTTTAATTCAAATTTTAGACCTTTAATTTACCTATTATTATTATTATTATTATTATTATTATTATTATTATTATTATTATTATTATTATTATTATTATTATTATTATTATTATTATTATTATTATTATTATTATTTTTATTATTATTATTTTTATTTTTATTATTTTTATTATTATTATTATTATTTTATTGCTTTTCATCAGACTGGTGGCTAAGTGGTGAATTTACTTTTGGTTTTTGATTTTGACGTTAGGTATGAGGTTCAAATCCAAGTGTGGGCGACTTTTTTCAAAAATTAATTTCTACATGTTATTTTTAATATAGATTGAATCATAATACTTTAATTGCTATAAATTGAAATTTTCATAAAAAATCGGTTAATGATTTTTACTAAAAGGTTTATAGTATTGTCTCACCTACTGATATAAAATGCAATAAACAAACATTAAATAATAATTGATTTTAATATTCATACCATTTAGAGCCATACATCGTCAAACATCATTCAGGAAATCAAACTCGATTTTATCGACCACGTACTGCCATTCGGTTCTTTGAAAAAATATACAACATTGCAATTTGTTGAAATGGTGAAAAATGAACCTACTCTTCGTCTTACAACACTTTCACGTGGTACAATGATTTTGACTCACTTTGAACGGCGTTCCATTTCGAAAATCTTTCATTTAGTCCTCTATGATTCTTATTTTATAAAATGGAAGAACAGTAATATAAGTGGGGCAACGACATTTAGCTTATTTCCTAACATCAATAAAGCGATATTTAAAGGAGAATTGGCGGAAGGTCATTGGAGATTTATTCATCGAGCAAGGACAAATACTCTAGCTAATCTTTCGAAACCATACAGAAATCCAGAGGATAGAATGTGCAGACGCTGTCATTGTGAGGAGGAGACTTTGATACATGTTCTACAAAAGTGTAATTTTCATAAAACTCTTGCTCTTAAACGCCACAACGACTGTTTTCAACAGATTACTCACCATTTAAAGAACCCTTCACTTATTGTAGTTGTTGATCACACTTGTTCCCTAGTACCTGACTCTAAAGAACGAGTCGATCTAATCATACCCAACAACGAGAAAGAAACAATTCTTATGGTTGATATCAAATGTCCGTTTGATTCATTGATGATATTTGAGAAAGCTGACAAAGGGAGTATTGCTAAATATGACTCTTTGAAAAATAAAATACAGGCTGTAAAACCGAACTTTGTTGTAGAACTATATACTTGAATAATCGGCTCTATAGGTTCTGTTACACTACCTACTCATGACCTACTTTTAAAGAGGGGGGTTCAACTATTAAAAATACCTGGTCTCCTAAAAGCATGTGCATTGAGCAACATAACCAATTCATCAAAAACGTTGCATTACCACGCCACTGGAGTGCTTACAGATTATTAAATTTAATCGTACTAAAAATAAAATTTATTGATTGTTTGATGCATTATTATTTTAATTCCTTAACGCATATATCATTTTTTTTGCTGATGGTCATTTCAAATTTATTTTACAAAAGAACACTGAATTAATCGTTTTTTTGTTACCATACGAAAATGGAAGTTCCAAGAGGCAAATATTCCAAAGCAGAAAGTTTCAATGCCTGCTTCATTTGAAAATGGCATTTTTCTCTTGTTGAAAAAAAAGGAAAAAAAAGTTTGACAATCTTCTAAATTTTGCTGATCATCAAAAAAGAAACATGAGACAAAATTATTTATCAATCTGCCATTTTTGAAGAATCCTTTGGAGCTAATAGAATGAGCAAAGCCGGAGAAAGAAAGCCCGATGAAAATCAGTTGCGCCAGAGAAAATTCAAAGAGAAATTTTCTATTCAGACAATTGTTTTTCTCCAAAATGATATTCATAACAGAAAAGTTGTCTCTATGAAAATTAATTATTTGAATGGTGGGTTCCAAGTTGAACCGTTTATTCTAACGAAAAGAAAACATTGTTATAATAATAAATTTTTAAAGTAGTAGTAGTAGTATTAGATGTCGCTGTCGTGGTCGTGGTCGTGGTTGTGGTCGTCATCTGTTTTTGAAAAATTGGTGAATTTTAAGTTTTTATTTTTCGCTAATGTTTAAAGCGTATAACCAGTCTGATTTTTACAACACAGAGCAACATATTGGTCAAATGCTTTGTTATATCTAAAACTGTCAAGTCGATATGGACACCAGTTACACTTTATTTGCACATTAAAGTCATTGCTAGAATGAGAGTACATTAATTTTTGTAAATTATTAACGGTAGTATAATGATATTTGTTACTATCACTAATTAATAATAAATAAATAGGCCTACTATCTGTAACCTTAGACCTATGTATAATATTCAAATGTATATGGTGAGGTACAAAATCATTAGAAACATTTTCATAAATATTAGTAGACTTCACACAATCTCACCTGACTGTCTTGACAGGATCATAATTAATTCGTTTAAAAATTCTGTATAATTGCCAACTCTCTGGAGGTTTGAAGCAATTTCTATAGCATATAGTTTTAAGACAGTTGAATACTCACGAGATTGGTTATTGTTGTCTGTATTTCACTTTACACAACATTTCAAAAACTACCTTTATGGAAGAAAATTCATATTAGGAACTGATTCCAAAGCTATAACATTTATGATGACAACAAAGAAACCATTGACAGCCTAATTTCAAAATTGGATCTACTTTTCGAGTACTTTGAATATGAAACTAGGATATCACAAAGGCGAATTACATTCCAATGCAGATGCATTATCTAGAATGAATATTAGACAGTTCTTACAGTACAACCTCAATCATCCAGATGCAAAATAGGAGAAAATGAGAACTCGAATTTCGGCAATGACCAACAGTGGAGTAATATTAAAGTGGCTAAATAAGGACGATGAAATCGAAAAGATAAAAAATAAAAATCTATCGGGGGAACCAACCAAATATTTCCTAAGTATATTTTGATTAAATGTGAAAATAAAATCTATATTCTGATAGGAAAGAGTAAAACTTTTATAGAAGAAATTCACAAAGAACTGTGTCATGCGGGTATTGAAAATACTAAACAGTACATTAGAAATATATTTTATTGTTCCGTTAGTAGATGAAATCATTAAAATTGTGATAAATGCTTGTGAAATTTGTCGGAAAAGAAAAGTTTTAACATCAAAAACGTTTGAAATAGTTCGTAGAGAATCGGCAAATGAACTATTTGAAAGTGTTTTCATTGATTTTTGTGAGTCACTTAAGACAACGTTTATTGAAAAAAGTATATTATGGCCATGATTGACTATTTCGGTAAATGGATATTGAAATTTGGTTCAAATATTGAATCAAAGGAATTTAAACTACTGACAACTGCACATCATATCAATTAAATTTTACGAACCCATTTACCAGACAAAAGGCCAAGTAGAACGACAATATCAAACAATACAAAATCTGGGAAGGTGCACTACTAGAAATAGAATATACATCAAATACTACAGTTCAGAAGACTACTAAAGATTCCTCGATGGAAATGAGTAACCGGGCCGGGCCGATAATTTGTTATTTCATTCGAGTTGGGGTCGGTCTCAGACTTAATTTTTCAAAATTAATCAAAAATTTTTATTTATGAATTTTTAATATGATTTTATTTGGTCCAATGATGAATGAACTAAAATAAAATTTACGTGATATAATTTCCTTGCTGACATAAATTTAATTTTAATTATCCAAAATGACAACATATCGAAAATCTAGTACAAAATTCTTGACGAATATGTTTTCGACAAATATGGTCTTTGTGATTGAGCAATATTCTTTTACTAAATGCCGGGTCGGTCGGGTTTGGGTCGAGTCGGGTACAAATTTTACTGGCCCGTGCAGGTCTCTGATACTTATTATTATTATTATTATTATTATTATTATTATTATTATTATTATTATTATTATTATTATTATTATTATTATTATTATTATTATTATTATTATTATTATTATTATTATTATTATTATTATTATTATTATTATTATTATTATTATTATTATTATTATTATTATTATTAACATTATTATATTTGGAGGAAAAACCTTTCAACTACATTTGTCAAAACCATGCTTTTGTACGTACTTTTATAACTTGTTATTATCCATCTTTTGTCAAGCCTAAATTTCTGAAAGTTTATTATTTTCAAAGAAATAAATAGGTTAGGTTATTATTGTTAAAGTTGGTACTAACTCTTACTTCACGTGCCCTTTTTCTCAATTATTAAGTTAAAACCCAAAACAAAACACTTTAATAAATATCAACAAATGTAGAAAATGTAGAAAAATAAACCAAAATATAAGAAATTCATAAATCAATTAAAAATGTATTTGGCCAAACAAATAAAATTATAAAATAAATTATCAACTGGGGTTTGAACCGCTCTAGATTTAATAAATACAAAAATATTTAAATATATTCTAAATATTTTTTATTCTCCACTTGTTCATCTTCTAATATTGAATAAATTAAAACAAAAAATATTGTGCGAGTATCATGTTCACACGAAGAATTACTCAAATGGCGAGTATAAACAGAATGCTTTTGTCTCAATCTTCCTTCGCGCCACGGCTCGCACTTATAATTAGTTTTTATCTATTATATAAATACTTATAATTTATGAAATATATATTGACTGTTATCAGTAGATAACTTGTCTGAATAATTTTCAAAGTAATATGAAAATTTAAAAACTATATATATATATATGTCGTAGGCAAATGGTAATTTTAGTAAAATGACATTTGGCTAGGCAAATGCCATTTGCCTGGTCAAATAGCTTTAGCAATTATTTCATATTAATTGTTGTTGAGTGCGACCAGTACCCTTACGACTAAATGGCATTTGCCTAGCCAAATGTTATTTTCCAAAAATTACCATTTGCCTACGACATATACATATAATTCTCCTTTTAGGATCTATCAATACTTTGATCTGTCTGTTAAGTAAATCTCAGTTTCCTCTCATATTTCCATTGTTTACGCACATCTCTGCAATTATTTTGTTCATTTTGAAACATTATATGCTTTCTCATAAATTGCTTGTTTTAATAAATTGATTCTTTTCATAAAACTAGCAAAAGTATACCAATAGAAATACATATCACTAGAATTTTAATTGTGAAGATTTACAAGTACTTTATCCTAATTTACGTGTAAAATAAAAAAATTATTAATTTTATCCGCAACCGCATCCTTACTGTGTAACTCTAATTGAACTATTTCCCATATCAAGGACTCTCAAGCAATCTCCATAAAATGTATCACAAAATCTATAAAATACAATGTAAACTGTAAATTTTGTTCAATCGCTCATGAAATATGATGTGGAAAAGAAAATTCTAAGCAAAAATTCTAAATAAATTCCATAAAAAATTCAAATGATTCAGTCAATTATATTATCTACTGACAATTGTCAATGATATTTATTATTTGGACCAAATGTTAAATATATATTTCAAATGCAAAATTTGTGCGAGCCGTAGCGCGAAGGAAGATTGAGACAAAAGCATTCTGTTTATACTCTGTATGATAAAATTTGAGTAATTCTTCGTGTGAATATGATACTCGCATAATATTTTTGTTTTATTCTATCAGATATTAGGATAAACATTTTGATTTTTTGATTACGAAAAAATATTTTTTTATTATTTTCATTCATTAAAATTAGAGCGGATCAAATATTTTTTCAGTCTTATTTTTTTTTGTTAATTGAATAGAAATTTGGAATTTAAATTAATTTTTATGAGATGTGATATTTTCAGTTACGCAATATTTTATTATTCGCAAGTTTCATTAGAAGATAGAAACAAATCATAAAATTGTTGTGATATTAATAATTTGTTGATAGGAATTAGCTCTCGGTCTGGTTGCTCGCATTCAATAATTAAGCACATAAAACTCGAATCCAAACAAATTAACTTTATTTTAAACAAAACCGAAAACAGTTGACAATTTGACAATTGATATTAATGGGGTAGACAGCCAATGGATTTCACCCTTTTACTATCACCTCACAATTTGTTTTTACTTCTTCGTTAATTTCTTTTTTAATTCTTTTTAATTTTTCTTGAGTCGACCAACTGGGAAATTCCAAAATAGGCTCAAGAACATCCAAAGAAGTTGCAAAATTATGAGGAAAAATACCTTTTGAATCTATATTAATTCCTCAGAAACAGATGAAGTTAAAGGAAGGTTTGAAAGAGTTTTCACAGCTTTAGATAAAGAAAAATTAAAAAATTGCATGCTGTCAATAAAACAAACAGACCTCTCTAAGATGACTTGAAAATTTGTCATGAATACGTTTTATTTAAATAGCTAACAAGTTCTACATGATAAAAATGTTTGCTCCCAAGCAAAAGTCAAAGTCGACATAGATTTTTCACCCTCAAGTTCAAGTTACAATTGTGAAAACAATTTCTTCCACTTTTAGCAAAAAACCAATGATACAGTCAGGTCCAAGGAAATCAAAATAAGTTTTTGAATTTGTAAATTATTTATTAATAAAAGCCCTGCTGATATATGCACATGTATTTGATGGTGAATAATGTCTTTGGGCAAAACCGATTCGAAATCGGCATAATTCATTAATGGTGGCATGGCTGTTTTAGAAAAATTGGTGAATTTTAAGTTATTATTTTTCGCTAATGTATATTATGGCCATGATTGACAAATTCAGTAAATTTATTGTTTTAGAAGCAGTCAAAGCCCAGGATGAGAGGACGGTGTATAACATTCTATTAAATAAATGGATATTGAAATATTGAATCAAAGGAATTTTAACTACATAATATCTTTTAAATTTTACGAGCCCTTATCATCACCAGATAAAAGGCCAAGTTGAACGACAATATCAAACAATACAAGATTGGATACAGTGTTGTATTATTGATAAGTTGTACAAAATCTGGGAAGGTGCACTACTACAAATAGAATATACATCAAATGCTACTGCTCAGAAGACTACTAAACATTCCTCAGTGGAAATTATATTTGGGAAACACATAAACAAACTTAGTTTCGTACAACGAGAAATAACAGCAAATGGAAACATATTCGATTATATAGCCGATATTTGTTATTTCATTCGGGTTGGGGTCGGGCTCGGGCTTAATTTTTTAAAATTAATCAAAAATTTTTATTTAAAAATTTTTAATATAATTCTATTTGGTCCAATGATGAATGAACTAAAATAAAATTTACGTGATATAATTTCCTTGCTGACATAAATTTAATTTTAATTAGCCACAATGACAGTTTTTCGATTCCACGACTTGAAAATCTAGTACAAAATTCTTGACGAATATGTTTTCGTCAAATACGGTCTTTGTGATTGAGCAATATTATTTTACTAAACGCCAGGTTGGTCGGGTTTGGGTCGAGTGGGGTACAAATTTTACTGGCTCGTGCAGGTCTCTGATACTTATAATTATTATTATAATTATTATTATTATTATTATTATTATTATTATTATTATTATTATTATTATTATTATTATTATTATTATTATTATTATTATTATTATTATTATTATTATTATTATTAACATTATTATATTTGGAGGAAAAACCTTTCAAATACATTCATCAAAACCATGCTTTTGAAATTACTTTTATAACTTGTTATTATCCATCTTTTGTCAAGCCTAAATTACTGAAAGTTTATTATTTTCAAAGAAATGAATAGTTAGGTTATTATTGTTAAAGTGCTTAAAGTTATTACTTCACGTGCTCTCTGTCTCAATTATTAAGTTAAAACCCAAAACAAAACACTTTAATAAATGTCAACAAATGTAGAAAATGTAGAAAAATAAACCAAAATATAAGAAATTCATAAATCAATTAAAAATGTATTTGGCCAAACAAATAAAATTATAAAATAAATTATCAACTGGGGTTTGAACCGCTCTAGATTTAATAAATATAAAATATTTAAATATATTCTAAATATTTCTTATTCTCCACTGGTTCATCTTCTAATATTGAATAAATTAAAACAAAAAATATTGTGCGAGTATCATGTTCACACGAAGAATTACTCAAATGGCGAGTATAAACAGAATGCTTTTGTCTCAATCTTCCTTCGCGCCACGGCTCGCACTTATAATTAGTTTTTATCTATTATATAAATACTTATAATTTATGAAATATATATTGACTGTTATCAGTAGATAACTTGTCTGAATAATTTTCAAAGTAAAATAAAAAAATAAAAACTATATAGATATATACATATAATTCTCCTTTTAGGATCTATCAATACTTTGATCTGTCTGTTAAGTAAATCTCAGTTTCCTCTCATATTTCCATTGTTTACCCACATCTCTGCAATTATTTTGTTCATTTTGAAACATTCTATGCTTTCTCATAAATTACTTGTTTTAATAAATAGATTCTTTTCATATAAAACTTGCAAATAATAAAATAACTTAAAAATTTTATTTATTAATATAAATTCTAAATTCCAATTCAATTGATAAAAAACTTTAATGATAAATTTAAAATGTCGAATTTAAATACAAACATTTAAACAATCCTAATATCTGATAGAATAAAACAAAAATATTATGCGAGTATCATATTCACACGAAGAATTACTCAAATTTTATCATACAGAGTATAAACAGAATGCTTTTGTCTCAATCTTCCTTCGCGCTACGGCTCGCACAAATTTTGCATTTGAAATATATATTTAACATTTGGTCCAAATAATAAATATCATTGACAATTGTCAGTAGATAATATAATTGACTGAATCATTTGAATTTTTTATGGAATTTATTTAGAATTTTTGCTTAGAATTTTCTTTTCCACATCATATTTCATGAGCGATTGAACAAAATTTACAGTTTACATTGTATTTTATAGATTTTGTGATACATTTTATGGAGATTGCTTGAGAGTCCTTGATATGGGAAAATAGTTCAATTAGAGTTACACAGTAAGGATGCGGTTGCGGATAAAATTAATAATTTTTTTTATTTTACACGTAAATAAGAATAAAGTTGTAGGATATATTTGGAAGGTGTTTAATATTTTTTATACATTTTCGATTTTCAAATTACCTCATACTTTCCCAATCGCTCTTATCTGTTTGATCTTCCATTTGAAGTTATCACATGGTATAAAACTTTGTTTCTATACTATAAATAAACATTTCTCTGGTTTACCTTCAATGTCTATTTGTTTATTTTACATAGTTCTGTTTCTATATTGGTTTTCTCTGTCCTAATTTTCTTTTATCGCTTAAAAATAAGCTTTATTCAAAATCAATTGTCTCAAAGCCATTGTCATCAACTTCTGACACGTCACGGGAGCTAATACTTTTATTTTTAATCGAAAAGGTGCCTGTAACTGTAAATTTCCTTTTTATACACTTCTGGTAAATCACTCTGTCGATAAAGGCAACAAAAAATTTGAAGTAACGCAATGGAATAAGAAGGTATAATGATCGATTAAACATTTTAGGAGGGCTGGGGTATTACATATCCAACTGTCTCGACCGATTACAGGATATGTATCATATTGAACGCGTACATATACTATATAGTTATTCTGATGTGAGAGTTTATGGTTTTAGTGAATATTGGATCAATTTATTAATCATTGACATTTCATTAAAATTTTAAAATAAAAATAATGTTGTGGGAACGAAAAGCCGCTAAGTGATAAGAAAATGCAAAGGTTGCTTTGTGAAAGTGAGTGATCATATTGCGGAAGAATCGGATAATGAATGTAAATATAGTTCTGAAGAAGATAAAACGATAATAGCCCGGGAAGATCCTGAGAATCAATTAGATTTGGAAATAGAACTAAAAAGATTTGGAACTCTGCTTCTCCAAATGCTAAAAATAGGACGGTGCAAATAGACCCATGGGAATAACAAAAAGCTTTACATTCAATAATGATAATTCAGGTATAGAAGGCGATATTAATTTCAAAAAAGATGACCAAGAATTGAAATTTGACGTTGCAATAGAAACCGTAGAGAATATACGTAGAATCAAAACTGTACGGGTATTGCAGCCCTCCAAAAAGGGTTAAAGAAAGTTTTAATTTAATTAATTGATGATTTAAGTGAAACTCTTAATTAATTCCAAGACAAATGACTTAGATAAAATAAAAGTGAGACGCAATTTTTTAATGTTAAAAAAATTTTAGAAAAACTTAAAATGAATGAAAATCAGAATCAACAAATGAGAATAAATATAATCGAAATGCAATATTCGAATCTCAAAAATTAATGAAAAATATCAAATACGCATGTAATGAGAAAGACCAAAATTTACCCAATGAAATAATAACCTTCCGATTTTTGTCAAATGAAAACATCTCAAACTAAAAGATTTTACAATTCAATAAAAAATAAAAATAATGTCAAACACTTAAACCTATCTATTTAAAATGTTTAAAGGATAAAAATATTAATAAAGTACAAGTAAATTTCAATAGTTCGACAGCACGACCGTTCGCCCACCTAAAATACAATGATGATGAACCATCGAGCGGTTTTAATCATACTATTTTATTGACACATAAAATGAGAAACTTCATAATTTAAAATTTGAACTTGTACTTGTGGCCTTCTGTAACATTTTGTGATTACTTGCCAGTCGTTATATCTTCATTATTGATCATCGGGATTGCGTATGGAGAGGCTAATAATTTTACTTTTAATGAATTGTCTATCCTGCGAGGAATAAAGGAAAAAAATAATGCCTAAGATACTTGAGAATCAATAAATTCATTACGATTGCACATTCATTTATTTAGTATTTGTTATGAAATTAATTGGATATCAAAATTTTCGCTAAAGCGTTTTATTTATAATATTGTTTTATCTATTAAACACCAAATTTTTATAGAAATCCGTAGCAATTATATTTTTTCATATATATTTTGGCACAAATAATAGTAATTAATCTTTGTTTCCCATGTATAATGTACTGTTTTATTATACTATTTTTGTTGTAGTAAATATAAAATCGTAATAGGGATAACAATGTAAAGTTATTCCTATTATTATTGCGTTTACAGTACTATTAAAATAAATAGTACTATATAGAATAATTCTCTATAGAAAATAATTACTATAGACTATAGTATAGAGAATAACAAAATTCCAACTGAAATCCTAACAACGGAAGAATTATAATTTTATCCAAATACCAAATTAGAAGTAAATTAACCAGGAAATATCCAAGAGATCAATTAAAAAGAAACAAATTGCGAATTACACACTGAGCTTAAGAAAATTGATCCAAGCATAACCCTAGGATTAATCGGAAGAATAAATTCTGGTTTTCATTTAAATTAGAATATTATCCAAACACTGAGCTGAAAAAAAATGAATCCGTGAACATCTAGAAAATTAATCAGAAAAATAAGTTCGGATCCCTCAGTAAAAAGTTATAATAAGGTCGACTTTGATTGCGTTCCACCAAACGTATCCGAGGAAATAGAACACCAATAGAACAACTAAGTACGTTTTTTTGGTTAATAAACTTGTAAATATTATTGATTGTTATTGCATATCATTTATTAACCGACTGTCCTAACATAATTTTTAAAGGAGACTCTTTCGTGCTCTACAGACTTCTCTCACAAATAAAACTAAACGCAGAAACGCAAGAATACAATGTCCACTGTCCACAATACCATGGCTTGATGATAGTGTATAATACTACAACACTATGTTACTATGACTTTAACTCAAAACCCATTGTAGTATGCTGCGCTAAATGACTATTGAAAACTGATTTGTTTATTTTCTACAAAGCTTTTTTTTGATTTAGAAGAAGTGAACAGTTTCTGACAGTTATAAAAAATATGAGTTCATGTATAAAACTCAACTCTTTATATGAGTTAGCTCTACAGTTAGCTTGTTCTCTAGAGCTCAATATCTTTTCAAATTTTTATTTATTCTCGAATGAAATGGTTTTAAATTAAAATGTCGAACCATCGAATGTAATTGATTTAGTTTTGATGCTGATGATTTAGGGGTGTCGAAAAATCGAAATTCAGTTGTACCTTAAATAATATCACAACTAATACAAACAGGAAGCAGCGAATAATATTTTACATAAAATTAAAACTTAGAAATTCGTTCCAAAAACAAGAAAGCCGTGGAAAAGCGAGAAAAATAATTATAACAACGAATCCTTTTGTTTATTTAGATTTGTAAAAGATAAAAAATCAAAAAGTATCGAAAAATCGTAATTAATAAAAAACAATACAATTTCTATCTCCGCTTTGAAAAAAAGTTAGTAATATTAGACTTATTTGCAGAGGAATTATCTGTTTGATCTTCTGATTTCGAAGAATCTTTTAGATCTTTGATTTTTCCAAATATCGACGAAGTTGCCGAAGAGGTAACATTGGCCGTTCTGGTCATAAAATTGAGTCCAGCAATTTTGGTTTTCATGCTGTACGATGAATCTGTACTCGAGGACCTGGAAAATCTATTAATTTTTAATAAGACATTATTTAAATTATTGGAAAAGAAGTAACTGTTATTATCATTGATAAAATGTGAAATATATTTGTTTTAGTATGATTTTTCATTTTTTGTACTTTGCTCTATATCATTATATGATTTGTTTTATATTTTATTTTGTGGAAATTTTGGTTATGTCTACATTATTCATAAGACCGTTAGATTCGAAAATAAATGTGCAAAATACTGTGAACATATGTGGAATGAATGAGTAAATCGGTATGTTAAAGAACTAAAGTTTTATTGAATTTATAGACTACTGATTAATATTAAATTATTTTTGATGTTTATTAAATACACCAGAGGGCAACTGAAAATGGCAAATTGGACATTAATTTGAAGATTAATTATATAAATAAAACCTAACTATAATAAATGTATGTATATGTGTTATAACCAAGTGATATTTAATTAAATTCATGACATTAAATAATGATTTACACTGAATACAAGTATGAATATATGAATACATTTGAGAGTATCTCTGATGCTAGCCCATTTTTAAACTCCACCTAGATTGTATTTAGTAAAATTGAAAATGGACAAAGGATTAAAGTTTTCTCAGCTATCGAATTTAGCAGATTGAGTTTCAATAATATTTTCTGCAATACGCCATGCAATTAATGTATAACTCCAAAAACTAGATTAGAGTAATTTGAGAATTTGCTATCATCACATTAAAATATTCTATCCTAAATGTATGATAAAACAAGGCATTTTAGGATAAATGTTAAGTTTTTGTCCATGTTAAAATAAATATATGTGTCTTTATTTTCATAAAATCTAAAAAATATTTAAAAACATTTATATCAAATAATAAAGAAAATAAATCATTTAATTAGCATTAAAAATTACCGTTAATATTAAAATTAACACAAAACACAATTGACTGGATAAATGTAACGTCCAATTAGCCATTATCAACTAAACTTTGATGTATACATTTAAAAAATAAACCATTTTCGTACACGCCATCTCCATACTTAAAATATTGACCACTGTGTTTGTGTTAGTATTGTCGTATTTGGAATAGTATGTTGGAAACTAATCCGTAAAATGCATTGAATACTTATGTTTTGAATGCTTTAAAATTTTAGGATGTTAAATTAAAAAATTAACGATACAATTAGAAATTTTATTGAACTTACTTCTGTTTTGATTCGATTCTTTTTCTAATGTCGTGACTCATTGATTCAACTTCTTTCACATTTTCAGGATAAAGTTCCAGCATATCCAATCTTAAACGATCTAAGGCCGGTAAAAAACATGTTTCTAAACTATTGCTGGACTCAAGATCTTTGAATCATAAAGTTAAGAAAATATTCGAGTTAATAAATTACCCACTCGTTTCCAACACATGTAAAAGAATGCAATGTAAATGACAAAGTGACTTAAGTAATAAGAAAACTTATATTAGTTTTCTTATTAAAAATTATATGAAGAATTTGAAAAGGTAACAGTGATCATGTACACCAAACCCTTCTGATAAGAAAAATCGTATGATGTTACTATTTTTTTATGCATAGATATTTGAATTGTAAAGATAAAGACTTGATTTTTAAGTTTTCATAAATTCTTTTCTGTAGAGATCTTTGACCTCTGATTTTTGAAGTCATGAATTCTTATTGTGCTAAATTTTTAAAGGGATTTCTGGTCATATTTTCAAAGGGTAATTTTTAGTCGAAAAAAGAAATGTATCATTGGTTTTCAAAAGGCACATCCTGAATTTATCAAAATCATAGAAAGTTAAGGTGACATAATTTGGGTTGAATTTTGAAATAAGATAATTTTTGAATGAAAAACAATGAATAATTTAAATGACATTGTTTGGCCAGAATTAATAAGAATTTTAAAATTGAATTATAAGATAATTTTTCATATGTATATTTAAATTATGATTATACCCGAACTGTTCATCTAATTTTATATTAGAAAAAAGAAATAAAAAAATAAAAAAAAATTAATTTACAAATTTACTAGCATATTTAAATCAAAGCAACTAAAAAAGAACTAAATAGATTTTAATAGTTAAACAAGTGTTAACTGTGCGACAAATGTGTAATTGCCCTAAGATATATAGACACATTTGTTCTTCCGTATCCTGCAACAGTATGTCTGACTCTGCCAACCAAGTCACGATATTTCTTGACGCCAATCTCCTGGATTCCAGTAGCTCCTTGGATGAATGCTGCCTTCTGTTTCTGGCAATCTTTCTCCAGCCCTTCGATCAGCAACCAGATTGAAGGATGAAGACAAATGAATAATGATTGAATTCCGTGATGCCAGCCTTCGACGATGTTTTTTCTTCGTGCGATTCCGTCACCAGCAGACTCGTACCAATTCCATATTGGGATTGGAAATGTCGCTGAGCCATAATTGTTCCCATTGCCTCGGAGTCTTCGAACTCTAATGTAGGTGTGCTAGAAGTAGGAAAGAAGTTCGTTCATTTTTTCGTGTGGTGGCATTTGTTCAGATAGAAAGTCAAATGACTCAGCAGGACATGTGCGAGTGCTGATAAACATCGAACACATCCCCGCAGTTCGTCGTCACTTTCGTAGTCGGTCTATTATTGTCTATTTAGTTCCTTTGATTTAAATATGTTTAATACTTAAATTATTTAGTTTTAATTAAATACAAGTTAGTACAGTATAATTATTATACCATTCTAAGTATTATTTCGCTTTAATTTGTAAATTAATTTATTTTTATTTTTTTGTTTCTTTTTTCTAATATAAAATTAGTATTTTCAATGAACAGTGCGTGGATGAATGGTTCGGCGACGAAAAGTCATAGAATCATTACAATTACATTAGTTTCGAAAACCTTTAAATTAAAAGTTTAAATAATTAAATTCCACAAGAAAATGGAATGCAATGTCGTTAAAGTGAATAAAATCTACATTGCATTAATTATTTTATAAGTACTAAGACCACTTTATTCTGCGAAATTAGTTTAGATTTCCTAATGCAACAAGTTTTAGGCATGCGTTTTCAATGAGAATTCATAGAGTTCACTTTTACTGATTGAGAATAAAAGGTATTGTTACCTGGCCAGATTTTCAAAAAAAATCAGTTTTTAATAAATGCGCTTTTTAATGTATAGAATGAAGAGTTTCATATTATTTTAATTTCTTCTTATTTGTTAAAAAAGGGTTATATTAAAACTAAAGAAAAAAAAGAAGAAATTGCGACAAATTATTATAAATCTAATGGAAAAAAATTCATTTTTAAAATACACATTATCTTTCTTCACAGAAATTAATATTTAATTTTTTCGCAGATTTCATTGATGTCGACTCCATAAAATGATCATGAGAATTAAATCCATCGTCTGAATCAAAGTAATCAATATTGCTTAAATCTTTACATTGTATGATTTCAATTTCAAGATCTTCACTTTTCTGATAATTTGAATATGAATTATTTTTTGACTATAAGTTACTATTTGCCGTTTGAAATGACATTAGATTAGAATATAGATAAAATGTAATAAATTTAATTTTTATATCATTTTAATAATTTTGAAAATAATACGAAAAAAATTTAATTGTCACTCACAAATTTCACGGTCGCACATACTTTTTGCCTGACTACTTTCTTTGGTTGGATTTCACTAACAAGAAAATACATTATTGGTTGCATAAGTGACTAATTTGTACAAGGATTGCTCTATTTGTTTGCATAACATTAGTTTTTTGTTTACAAGTCACTATTTTTATCGCTAGTTTTACTAGTTTTTAGTCGCTAATTTATTAACATACAATTAGAATTATATAATTATATGATATTACTACTAAAAGGATACAGTAACTCAACGTTGAAAATGTACTATAAAGAATCATAGCGATTCCTGATCGCCTGGCAGTATCTGATGTCCCATTATTAATTTCAGTGATACCAAGAAGCCAGGGTAGAATAGCTGAAATGTTAAAAACGAAACTGTTTCGAACAGACATTAAAAATAAATTACATTCGTCTCTAAAGGATTCTGGACTAGTTGGACCGACAACGTTAATCATTTGAATGAGAGCTGTAATCAATACTTCAGTGCATGGTGTACTGGAATGTGTTTTTTCAAGAGATTCTGATTTGAAATTTACCGATTCATTCATCAGTTCAGATAAACAATCGTAAATCTAAATTTTTTAGCAAGTTAATAACTAATTACATTTCAATTTAATTTAATTAACTAAGCTTAATTCTCATTTCATGTCGTCATAAACATTTTAAATATAATATTTGGATTTTAAAGTGATTAGAAATTATAAAACCAGAATGAATTTTTGTTTAAATATTATCTTTAAGGTAATTTTCAATTTTTTTGTAATAACAATTTTTGGTTACCTTTTTCAATATTTTGTCATTTAAATATTTAAAAATATCTAAATTTTATTTAAATTACGGGTATACAAGAAAATTTTTTTCCCATCTAAAACTGATTTTTGGCACGTGATTAAGGCGTTAAAGAAAATTCGTGCTACACCGGGAAAACATTTTTTGATGTAGTCATAATGAAAATTAATAAAATATTAAAAGAAAACAAATGAAAAGTGAATAAAAAAATTAATGATTTGACTGATGAAATATTTATATAGTATATCTGAAATCCTAATTGAGCGTATAAAAAGCTTAACATCTACGATATGAAAGTAAATAATATATCATTGTATTTATTAAAAAATTGACTATGAATCAGTAAAAATATCGATATTTTTCTGATATTCACGAATTTTCAGCACAATCACTTGAAAAAGGCTGTGTCGAAAATTCGTGAATATATCTTTATTGATTCATAGTCAATATTTGAATAAATTCAATGTCAATTAAAAAGAAATCACAGGTTGAAATCGAAAGAAATTATAACATTATATCAATATCAATATATTATATAATTAATATTTTATTGATATATATCGATAACATTATATATCAATATTCTATATAATTTATTATGTATCAATACTGAATACCAAAATTAGTATACATACATTTGTACTATAGTGGTGCATACAAAGTTAAACACCCCCAATAAAATGATGAAAATGTGGATTAATACTGGTTGAACATAAGTTTTTTGAATTGGCTTTTTTCATACTGACATTTAACCTCCAACAAGATAAGACACATACGTGGGTAGCTTAATTGATAAGAAAACGTAACTGTTAAAGTCCTTCATGTACTCCTTATATCATACAGGTATTGTTAAACTTGATGTATCATTTTCTTGTTGAGCAATATGAAAGGCAGACGAATGAGTGATGATAAAGCAGCCCCAGAGTACAAGATGCCGTTACAAAAGCCTTTCTCAGAAATGCATCACTATCATTTTTCACATATTCAGATGTTCATTGAGTAAGGAGCTCTACAATGTCGTATTGTAGACACAAAAAAGAGCATGTGCAATGTGAACTCATTCGCTGTGCTTCTGCAAATACAGATAGAGTAATCATCGTGTCCATAAACATGATAACATTGAATTATTCTATTCTATTGCTGTTAATTTTGGTATTTCTTGTGAAACCATTCTTCATCGAACTAAAGAAGCAAATTTCCATATTCACCGTTTTGCACGTAAATTTCTCATAACTCATCCTCGAAGTAACCTCCGTTTATGATGGTTAAACCGTCGAAAACTGAATTTTGACTCAGTGACTGTTTCATGCCTCATCCACCTTATATAATCGTGCACTTAACAAGCTGTATGCTGAATGCTGTGTTTCGCATGACCATCAAAAGCCGTCGATCATGCGGCTATGTATGCAGCATGAACAGAGAGCTCTGGCTTTTGTCGATAGCAATATTAACAGTGAAAAATATTTCAGCATTCTTCAAGAAAACCATTATCCTTTGCCTGATAACATTCCTCAAAGCAAAGGAAAGTATACTGTTTTCCAGCAAGAAAACGCCAGACTACAATTATCAAGAAATTCATAAATAATTCAGAAGTCCAAATCTCAATATTATTGAAAATGTCTGGTCAATAATGAGAACATTCACAAAATAAGACCCACACAAATGAAAGAATTGTGGAAAATCACAGCTAATCTTTCCCTGTACAGCCACCACTTTGCTTCAATGCGTTCTTGTATGGTACAAGTTTTTAAAAAACATGGTCGACGATAGTTTTGTGTTTGTTTCACTTATAAACATATGTCTAATCAGTATTAACCGATAATTTCATCATTTTAATGGGGGTGCTTAGCTTTATGTGCACTGCTATATATATTATTAATTTCACTTGAAAAAGGCAGTGCCGAAAATTCGTGAGTATCAAAAAACGTCGATATATTACTGATTTATAGTCTTCAAGCTCTCTTTATTAAATTCAATGGAAAAAAATAATCAGTGGTGAAATTGGAAAAAAATGTTCTTATAATATATATCGATATTATTATAAATCAATTAGATTATATATTAATATTTTATATCGATATGATTACAGATCGATATCATAATATTATTATAAATCAATATCATTATATATTATTTATTAAATATCAATTTTCCTTTATATTTCAAATCTACTTGAACATTACCTGTTTCTTAATAATGGGAGTTGCTGATTTTACTTGTAACAGACTTACAAGGGGTCCTACACACATAACTTTGACAACTTCATGTGGACAATCTATGAGATTTTTTATTGAAGTGATTACAGAAACGAAATTGTTATCATCAATAGTGGGTAAAGTAGCCCACTGTATCACAAGTTCCTGAATCATCAGACAAACAAATAATCTCACAGATACATTCGGACAATCAATACAAGGTTGTAATGAAGCCAGAATGATTTCTGATAATAAATTTGCATTTCCTAAACCAGAACTGACACCAAATTAAGGATTTAATAAATATTCTATAACTAATTCCTACCTCAACACGTCTATTGCTAATCTGACTCCATCATAAGAAAGACTTTCTGCAGCAACTAGAAATGAAATATTTGTAAGAAATCTTTTAAGATTTTCAGAAGCAACGTGAGAATGATCCTAAACAATAGAAATTACAATAAGAAACAAAAAAAAATTGTTAACTAATTGAATCAGAGATGCCAGGAGAGCACAATATCCAGATAATATTCCTGTACATACAGTTTCCGATTTCAGATTACAATCAACTGGGATTTATAATTAACTTTATTTATAAAAATAATTTTATTTACTTCCTTTATTCGATGACTCGTATAATAGATGAGAAAAGCACGGGATAAAAACATTATTTATTACAGGCACTGAAAAACGACATCCTAATTCAAACATGATAGCTCCGATTCTTAAACACGTCTCTTTAGACTTCAAAGGATTCGCTGTAAATTGATTCTAGAAAAGTTAATATAAAATACAATTGGGATTATCGAAATAATAATAATAATAATAATAATAATAATAATAATAATAATAATAATAATAATAATAATAATAATAATAATAATAATAATAATAATAATAATAATAATAATAATAATAATAATAATAATAAATCAATAGCAATTTAAAGAAATTTTTTACTCAATGAAAAACATAAAAGAATAAACGACCTGGAAATCGACACAAATAATCTAAAAACAGAAATAAATCGATTGTGAAAAATAATGTTTTCTCCATAATTATAAATGACTATGAAATTCACTGAAAAACATTTAACATCAAAGATTTCATCAGCTACCGACAATATTATATCAGTAAATTTCAGGCTTATTCTTTGGGCTAATCAAGTTTTGTACGACCAAAGAAGTTTTATTTACACGTTTTTGGTGAAAAGAGAAGTAATATAAGATTTCTATTTAACTTTAAATTTTTTCATGCACACGCGTTTTCTGCATTTAGAAACTGATTAATAAGCATTATTCGTCTTCTATTCGGACATTTTTGTGCATAAAAGGTCTTAAAATAATGTATTTCTTTATATTTTTTTGGTAAAAAATGGGACTCATCTTATAGTTGGGATTGTCTTATATTCAGACTACGATACATCTACTAAAAATTGATTTATAAAATAAAAACCAGTAAATTATTTATATTATATAAAAAATAAATATAATTCTACAAAATAGCGACTGTTAAAAAATGTAACAAATTACTAAAAATTTAAGTAGTCTGGGGTAACATTTTAAATCACTTTCAATCTTTTTATATTTGGAATAATATTTTATATTTAGAATAATAGTTTTTGATTTTCGGTGAATAAAATATAACTTACACAATTTTTATTTTATCCAGTACTTCATTTATATTTACTAAATTCAATGAGATAAGCCCCTTCAATCGTTCATTTCATTTTGTATTTTTAAAAAAAA